>CBVK0100306773.1:0-13891 GCA_900067695.1 Picea abies
GCTCTTCCGATCTCACTAATCTAAATTAAAACTAATGGCCTAAAGCCGACATAAATAAAATAGCATTACTAATATAATATGTTCCAATTAAGGGGTAATGAGCCAATATTAGGGATTAACAATCTATTTGTCTTTTCTCTATGTGCTCTCTATCTCTGCAAGTTTTCAATTTCACAATAAGTTATATTTTGCCCCATTTCCCCTTTATATAGAGCATGTCATAAATTATTTGAAGTTTCTCGGAGAAGTTTCCTTGGTTACGATTAATGCAATAAAGATATTTTCACACATTCCATTAAATTTCATAAATGTCTCCATTTGGCGCCTTTTTTTCGTAACCATCATTTTTCATATTTCCTCTTTTTCTTACTGTTGGTCCCTTTTCTAGCGCGCTGAGTGTCTCGAGTGTGTGGCGTATTTCTACTATAGCATTTCCTTAATGTGAAGTGTATCGCCTGTATATTGTGCATGGATATTCCTTTTTTCTTTCATCACGTTGAGTCCCTTTTCTATTGCGCGTTGTATTTTCCAGTTTTTTTGTATTTTCTGTCTTTTCTATTTTTGTATTTATTTTTCTCATTTTTCTCTAACTTAGATTCTACTATAATACACTATGTACATATTTTCTTATTGCGATGTAAATTTTTAAGTACTAGGGGGTTGATTGTCCTTGTATAGTTTCAACAGACTCCCATTGATCATTCCTTTCAGTTATTTTCCTTGCAAATATTTCAGCTATACAAATCCCCCATCTGTGACAATCTTCACTTCGTATGGCCCCAACCAATGCATTCTAAATTTCCCTAGATGCTGAAAAAATTTACTATCATAAAGAAAGACTAGATCTCCTTCCTTGAAACTATTTCTCTTCATATGTCTATCATGCCAAGATTTATCTCTTTCTTTCTGTACTTCTTGGTGAAATCCTGTGTTGGCCCTTGGTTATGGAATTTAGCGAAGAGAAAGGAAGAAAAGGAAAAATACGAACTGCGCAGAAGACACCATGACTGTTACTGGGTCTAAGCGAGCAAAAGAGAAGAAAATATGGAGCGAAGTAAAAGGAAGAAAGCCAATGGACGAGGAAATTGAGGATGACAGATCAACAAGGCAGAAGGATAGTGGACAACTGAGCAAGAAGAAAAAGCCACCGTTGGATGCTTTGGAGCACCGCGCGAGAAGGGAGGGAAGACAGGTTGGTGAAGCCCTTAAAAAATGTGTCAAGTTGAGCTAGGGTTTTGACACCTAGGTTTCAGCCTAAGGATGTCGGTGAGTGATTGTAATGTATAAATATGGTCTAAATTACCTAGGATGGTTTGTTGTTACTGTTGTTAGTATTATGATTGTTGTTTTCATGTGATCGAGTAATTAATATTGAGTGAGAGAGAAGTGATGAGTACGAGAGCCTTCTGTATTTTAAGATCTTCAGCTGGGTGCGAACATCAACCCTGCAGCTGGGTGCACGGGGAGGGGAGAGATAGCGAGGAGAAGAAAGAAGATCTTCTAGATGAGAGTGAAGACAAGAACTGTATGCTTCATCTTAATATATTATAAGCACAATTATGTGGATGTAGCCCTAGAGAGAGGGTGAACCATATATATCTTGTGTCGTACATGTGATTGATGCGATGTTCTTTTCCCTTTTGATGTACTGTTATTGCATTACTGTGTTAGATCTGATAGATAGTTGTGTGGAGTAGATTTGAGATGATCAGTGATATATGCATGCTGTATTATTCTGGTATTAGATCCACTTGATATTCCCCTTGGTTGTAGACATCTCTGTCCTACAACCTCCCCATAGCTGCATCGGGTGAGACTGCATCTTCTTCGTAGGTGTTGCCGAAAGAGCTAGTACTTAGGGATTTTTGGTGCGCTCTAGGAGCTGAACCCTGGGCCTGCACCTGTGCCAAAAAATGGTTCCATTGTCGGGACCAGAATCTTCTTGAGGGAATGTCAAGGTGGTTTCCATCAAAGACAAAAATTCAAAATTGGATAGAAAATCAAGAAAAGGACTCCGCTGAAGCCCAGAACAAGAACCCTAATCTTAGTACAGAGGATTGGTTGGAGAGATATATCTCTACTAATATACACAAGATTTTCTTTGAAGGAATACATCAGGAGCTATATGAGTGGTTAGCTAGGTTAGAAAAAATCCAATTTGAGATCAGATCTAGAACTCCTGTGGTTTGGACGTCGTCGATGATAAAGAAGTTCAAGAGAGTTGATAACGTCGTGTCAAGAGTATTAGATCACTTGTTTGATAGAACCATTGGAGGGTACAACACTGACTTTGTTGGTGAAAAAGTAGACTCATATAGCCAAGACAAGAGATATTTGTTCAAACGACCTAGAGGAAAATTTTTACATTTTCTGAAGTTGAGGATCAAGATGTTATTGCATGAGAAGAACATCTTGAAGATACAATAGATTGGTCAGATTTGAAAAATATGATGTTCAAAAATTCAAACAGCGACAGCGACACAGAGGCTGGACATACGCGCAGTGGGAGAGAATTCAGAGAAGTTCATCTTGTGAACCTGTTTAAGAAGAATTACGGAGATGAGGGTTTCTATAGTGGAGAAGAGGCAAATCTGACAGACGAAGAGCATTCAGAACCTGCTAGGGAAAAGGAAGGGAAAGATAAAGAGCCTCGCCAGAAAGAGCCAGAAACTTCAAGGACTGTGTAGATTGCTGAAGTAAGTACTACTATCCCTCCTATTGATTCAGTAGCATTAAGAAATTAGAGTAATCCAAGCCACAGAGCGTTCAAAGAACTGTCACTAGTAGTCCACTACATACTCAGTCAAGAACCCTAGGAAGATCTATGGAAGAAGAGATGAGGCTCCTTGTTTTCAGGGGAGATGGGTCTGAAGACCCTAATCAACACTGGTTCCTATGTGAATCCATATGGAATATTAAGAATTTCATCGACGAAGCTGTTAAAATAACTCAGTTTAGTACTACCCTAAGGAATCACATACTGAGTTGGTACATGAAGCTTGTCCAAGGACTTGCACAGCCTAAGTGACTGAATGAGATCAAGAGAGCGTTGATTGTAGAGTTCAAGAAACCTAAGTCAGATTCACAATGTATTACATAGATGAAAGAGATCAAGTAGAAGGTAGCCGAACCTATTTTGGAATTCGATCAGAGATTCAAAACCTTAACATGTCGATTGACTTTTTAGATCCCAGATGAGCAGAACAAAGAATGGTTTATTGTTTCCCTCTTACCACACATCGTATTTCCTCTTATGCAATAGAATATTGCTTCACAGGATGAGGCGTTGGATATCTCCATGAAGTTAGAATCAACCCTTATGGGAGAATCCAGCTCAGGTATGAGTCAAATATTGAGTCAGCTAACCATTTTGTCTCTGCAGGTCGAAGATATGAAGAAAGACAAGGGAAACGATAAAATAGAAGACATATGGTGTGTCAGATGCAGATCAAAAGGCCATGACAAGGAACATTATCCCCTATTTCATGAATACTTGGCCTCTAGAGCTCTGAGCCCTTTGAAACAAGTCACCCTACCATGGTGCAAGGTATGCAGAAATAAATATCGCCTTGGCGAGTGTTATTACATGAAAAAATATGTTCAGACACCTACAAATTTGTATTGCACATGCTATAAGTCTGTGGGGCATGATGATGGGGATTGTAGGTCTTATGAACTCATGCACAAAAGGTCAAGATACATATACAAAATTCAAGGCGAAGTATAGAAATAAGAAAACACTACAAAGTATAACTCCCCTGGGAGAGGAAACTTCAATCCTCACAGTGGATTCAGAGGATAACGAGGAGGAGGTGATATGGGTCAAGGCCGAGGATAGATCATTTGTTACAACTACACACAACTAGGACACTTAGCAAGGGATTGTCAGAACCCTTGCACTACCTACAGCTACTGCAGTTCCTTCGAACATGTTATAAAGGATTGTCCTGTGCTACTAGATAAGCTTCAGGAAAGGCGAGGACCTCAAAAGAACCCACAAGTTCAACTTATATATGTTGAACCTCATGGAGAAGAACCTATATTCATTGTTATCACTAGAGGATGTGTTGTTATAGGAGAAGATAGACTAACCCAAGGAAAGACTACAAAAGACTCAAGAGTCAGGAAAGCTACAGAGAATACCCAAACCTTTGATGCACAGAAAGAAAGACAAATATTTGAGGAGGTAAGAAAAGAGTTCAAAGGATAGCAAGGAAGACATGACCAAAAGTAATAGAATATGGAATTCCTTTGGCATTCGATTAGTCTGCTTCGCCAAAAGAGGGACAAGAGGTAAGAAAGCTCATGGAAGTTTTATATACTTGTATTAATTTGATTCAGGATGAGAGCATTGTACAAGAGCTACAAAATTTAATCAGACACTATGAGATAGGAAGGATAGATCCTTTACTGAATAAAAAAATACATCAACTATCCAAGAAGAGAAGGAAAAATAAGGAACTACACTTGAATTCTTGAATAGGAGAATATGATATAGACTATGTGGTCCTCAACTTAGGTTTGGAGGTCAATGTCATGACAAAGCAAACCTGGGCACTGATGGGAAAAATGAAGTTGATATATTCCCATATCAGGCTTAGGATGGCTAATCAATAGGCAGTAAGCCCCTTTGGTATATTGGATCATGTCCCTGTGGACATCAATGGAGTAAGAATGCTTGTAGATTTTGAGGTAATTGAGATAGTTGATGATAGCTGCCCTTACCCTGCGTTGTTAGGAATTGACTAGGATTTCAATAATTCCATTGTGGTTGATTTAAAGAAAATACGCATGACGTTTGAAAGAGATAGACTTAGGGTCATTGCACCTTTAGAGCCAGATGAAGGTCAGCGATACACAAAACCCATCAAAGAAGAAGACTGTGCTTATGAACTGGAAAACATATACAAACTAATAGCTAGACAACAAGATTACATTAATCCTACGACCAATGGAAACCTAAGCTGACGAAGTGAAAACACATCTTCATCATATTCAGAAGAATCATTAGAAATCTGGCAGATCAAAATGTATGAAGTCTCTACAAGGATATGTGCTAGATTAACTAGAGATGTTCATTGGATCGGCACAAAAGTAAGTAACTTGCCCACCTTTGATGGTCTGAATCCTTTAGAAACCTTCTTATTGGAATTCAAAGAAAGTGTACCAACACAACAAATATTGTTGGCAATGGATGAGGCCTTGAAAGAAACACCAACGAGATGGTGTGGGATAGACAAAAACAACATTACGGAATGGGTACAATGTCATACCCTGATGACCACGTGGTTCTTAGCACAAGTAGAAGGCTGCGAAGTTTGGTACACGGGTCGAAGCTACCCAAAGGACCATGTGAGAAGCTGTGAGGAAGCCTGGAGAACCATTCCTGAAGAGAATTGGGTGCACAAGTTCATTAACACACTAGACATGACCCCTATAAACTAGCACCTTCAAGCAGAGCTGCACCTCATAACTGCAGATTGGGAAGGTATGACTCATAACTTTGTAACCAACTTCTTATTTGACAGCCAATATCATTTAGTAGATAAAGAATTACAGATTGTAAAACAAAAATTATTTGAGGAGGCCTCTAGCCCCCCTTTAGAACAAGAAGAGGATGAATGGACTGCAGCTCTCCAGAAACTGCAAGGTTGTTACAACATCAATGTTGATGAAGATGATGATCCGAGGAAGGTGAACATTGAAGAAACATAAGTCCAAAGAGATTTGGAAGGACCAGAAGTTGAGATACCATTCATTGGACAACCAATCAATATTAATAAGGTCAACATTGGAACAGAGAAGACACAGAAGCTTGCAAATGTTGGAGATTACTGGGATGTTGCTACTATTGACAAAATCACAGAGCTACTGCATGAATATCATAACTATTTCCAACCAAGTTTACTGATATGAAGGGCATTAAAGGGAATATGGGAGAGATGAGGTCAGGCAGTAATCCCCTTTGGTATATTGGAGCATGTCCTCGTGGACGTTGATGGAGTAAGAATGTTTGTAGATTTTGAGGTAATTGAGATAGTTGATGATAGTTGCCCTTACCCTTAGCTTTTAGGAATTGACTGGGCTTTCAATAATTCCACTGTGGTTGATTTAAAGAAAACACGTATGATGTTTGAAAGAGATGGTCTTAGGGTCATTTCACGTTTATATCTAGATGAAGGTCAGTGATACAAAGAACCCATCAGAGAAGAAGATCGCTCTTATGAATTGGAAAACATATACAAACTAATATCCAGATAATAGGATTACATTAATCGTACGACTGATGGAAACCTAAGATGGCAAAGTGAAAACACATGTTCATTAGATTCAGAAGAAGCATTGGAGAACTGGCAAAGCAAAATGCATGAAGTCTCTACAACGACATGTGCTAGATTAACCAGAGATGTTCACTAGTTTGGCACAAAAATAAATAACATTCCCACCTTTGATGGTTTGAATCCTTTAGAAACCTTCTTGTCGAAATTCAAATCAAGCATACCAACTCAAAAAATATTGTTCGAAATGGATGAGGCCTTGAAAGAAACACCAGCAAGATGGTTGGGGACACACAAAAAAAACATTACAGAATGGGTACAATGTTCTACCCTGATGATCACGCAGTTCTTAGCACAAGTAGAAGGCTGCGAAGTTCGATACACAGGTCGAAGCTACCCAAAGGACCATGTGAGACGTTGCGAGGAAGCTTGGAGAACCATTCCTGAAGAGTGGTTGCACAAGTTCATTAACACACTAGACATGACCCCTATAAACTAGTACCTTCAAGCGGAGCTGCACCTCATAACTGCAGATTGGGAAGGTATGACTCAGAAATTTGTAACCACCTTCTTATTTGACAGTCAATATCATTCATAAGATAAAGAATTACAGATTGTAAGACAAAAATTATTTGAGGAGGCCTCTATCCCCCCTTTAGAACAAGAAGAGGATGAATGTACTGAACCTCTCTAGAAACTGCAAGGTTGTTGCAACATCAATGTTGATGAAGACGTTGATCCAAGGAAGGTGAACATCGCATAAACAAAAGGACATAGAGATGTGGAAGGACAAAGATTTGAGCTACCATTCAATGGAAAACCAATCAAGATTAAGAAGTTCAACATTGGAATAGAGAAGACACAGAAGCTTGCAAATGTTGGAGATTACTGGGATGCTGCTACTATTGACAAAATCACAGAGCTACTGCATGAATATCATGAGTTTTTTTCCGACCAATTTTACTGATATGAAGGACATTAAAGGGAATATGGGAGAGATGAGAATCTCTTTGAAACCATATGTAAAACCAGTCAGAAAGAGACCCTTTAGATTGAACCCTAAATATAACAAGAAAGTGAAGATTGAGCTCGACAGAATGCTGGAAGCAGGAATTATAGAACCTGTTATCACAAGATTGGTTAAGGTGCCAAGTGTCAAGAAAAATAATTGAAAATAATTTCACAAGGTTGCAAGCATAAAAATCACCCATGGATTTACGCTACCAAATTGCACGCAGACACACAGGCAGGTGCTACCTAAATTCACTACCTAAATTCTGACAGAAAACGAATTGTGCAAAGTTATTTTACCAATTTTGAGTCACTAACTTGAAACTTGGATTATGAACAATTGAGAAGTTATTTTTGAAAAATGGAGGATATTTTTGTTCATAACATTCCATATAACAAAAACCTCTCTCAGGTTTTCAAAATGTATTATGGTTTCATAGATATTAGACATATATGTGGCACTACAAACTGTTTTACATCAGCACTACATAATTTCCTGTAGCGGTCATGGTTTTTGATATTCTCCTTGTTTGGAGGTTTCCACCTGTCAAGGAGGATTCAAATGGATTCTCAAGGATTATTAGATTTCAAGGGACATCTTCACCTAATATTTGTCTCCATAAAAGGCCTCATGCATGAGGTGGGAACAATTTATTAATGACTTCCAACAAATTCCTGAAAATTACTAGTTTGTTGGATTTTTGTCTCTTTGATTGTTGCCACCTATCTCCAAGGCTTAGAATCCAATTTGGATTTTTGTCTCTTTGATTGTTGCCACCTATCTCCAAGGCTTAAAATCCAATGGAGGAGATGGGATTTGACATACTAAGTTTATTTGGATGCTATTTTCTTTTTAATTAAGGATATTTCTTGAGGACAAGAGGTTGGATTCATGATCCAAGAGAGGAGAGAGATAGAGGAACAATTTATTTGATAAATTGTAAGCCTGAGGGACTATTGTAATTAGAATTTATGCTATTAGAGATTCATGAGAGTTTCTTATCAGAATTTGTGTTCTTTCTTATCATTTTATCTCGTCATCGTGCTTGAATAATATTTACATATTTTGAAGATCAAAAGTTTCCTTTGGTTAATTAATTCATGAGCTGCAAAGGATTTGTGGTAATTGCTTTTTAATCACAGATTATTGTTCAATCACTCTTCAATATATATTACAGAAAGGATCTATGTTATGTGGTTATTCTTCTCTTTGTTTACCTTCTATTCTTCTATCCATATTTTCATTAGACTTTTGTCTGGTAGGTGACTTGATTTCCTTTGATCTATAGGATGTTGTGACTCCATGCCCAATGGAATGTATTTGCAACAGTATGATGTCCTCCTTTTTACTCTTCTCTTTTTGATCCACCTATTCAAACTATTTTAATCCATTTACATTTCTATGTTACCAAGATTACTCTTATTTGCAGTCTAGGAGTGACTCTTGGAGTGATACCAAAACCTGTTGAAGAGTCAGAATGGATTAGACCTATGGTGGTACAAGAAAATAAGACAGGAGAGATTTGGATCTGCATAGATCTCAGGAAGCTGAATGATGCCTGTTTGCATGAACCCTTCGCTACACCATTCACTAACGAAGTGTTAGATAATGTGGGAGGCCAGGAGGTATATTCTTTTACAGATGGATTTTCAGGATACCATCAGATCCAGATTGCCAAGGAAGATCACCATAAGACCACATTTGCAACAGAATGGGGATACTACCAGTATACAGTGATGCCATTTGGATTGAGGAATTCCCCAGCCATATTTTCTAGGGTGGTTGTCGAAGCATTCAAAGAGTTTCTACATAAATTCCTAGAAGCATATTTTGATGATTGGACTATTTTTAGCTTATTCAAAAATCATATTGAATGTCTAAGGATAATGTTGGACAAGTGCAGGCAGTGCCAAATTGCCTTGAATCTAAAGAAATGCATCTTCTTATCACCATTTGGAGTGTTATTAGATCATATTATATGCAAGTAGGGATTGTTGATAGACCCATCTAAAATTGCCATTATAGTTTATCTGCCACCCCCTACTTCAGTCAAATAGCTGCACACTGTGCTGGGACATATTGGATATTACAAGAATTTTATTAAAGGATACGCCCAGATTACAACACCCATGGAGAAGATTTTGAAGAAAGATGGTCAGTTCGGTTGGACAGAAGAATGCCAGTAGAGCTTCAACACACTGAAACAGAAAATGGTTATTGCGCCTATTCTGGTTTTCCCAGATTGGAGCAAGGAGTTTCATGTGCATGTCGATGCATATTCTCTTGCCTTAGTGAGCAGTGTTATCACAACTTGGGGAAGGATATATTGACCATCCGTTATTTTTTTCTAGCAGGAAACTATCTACAACTGAGATTAATTACACCACCACAGAGAGAGAGAGATTAGATATGGTGTATGCATTGCAAAAATTTTGCCACTACTTGTTGGGAGGACACTTTAAAATGTTTACTGATCACTCTGCACTGAAATACCTAGTCAACAAGCCAAAGTTAGGGGAGAGATTATGCAGATGTATTCTGCTATTTTAGGAATATAAATTTGAGATCGTAGTTAAACCAGGAAGAATGAACAAAGGTCCTGACCACTTGTCAAGGTTGGAACATGGCGAAGAGACGACTAGTTTGGAGGATGCACTACCAGATGCACAGTTATTGGCCATTCACAATATTGATGACCACTTTGTAGAGATAGTCCAGTTCTTGTCAATAGCAATGGAACCGAATGAATATACAATTCCCTAGAAGAAACAACTAGTAGTACGTGATGCAAACTTCTCACTTATAGCTATCCTTGTAGAAGCTCATGAAGGCATTGAAGGAGGACACTACGCGGGGAAAGAAACTGCACAGAAGGTTCTTAGAGTTGGCCTTTGGTGACCTACCTTAAACAAAGATGCTAAATACTATTACAGAGCTTGTGATATATGCCAAAGATTTTGTAAACCATCCAGAAGAGATGAAATTCCATTAGCACCACATCTAACCCTACAAGCATTTGAGAAATGGGCCATTGACTTCGTGGGACCTATAAACCCACCAGGAAAGAACTCAAGAGCAAGGTACATCATTACTGCGACAGACTGTTTGACCAGATGGGCCGAAGTAAGAGAAGTTAAGGACTGTAGTGCAACTACAGTTGCACGCTTCATATTTGATGACATCCTAACCAGGTTTGGATGCCCAAAGATCCTTATGAGTGATCAAGGCACACATTTCATAAATAAAATAGTTGAAGCCCCGACTGAGGAATTTGCAGTCCACCATCAGAAGAGCATGCCTTATCATCCACAAGAAAATGGGATAGTGGAAGCATTCAACAAGATCTCAGAGACAACACTGACGAATATTTGCAGTGTGAACATGGATGATTGGGATTTAAGAATACCAATAGTACTATCGGCCTATAGAACCACTTGCAAGAAGCTAATAATGCAGACCCCTTTTAAGTTTGTATACGGTCTCGAAGTCATTGTCCCAATGGAATATTTGGTACCAAGCCTAAGAATTGTTTCCTTTACAGATATGGATGACACTGGCACTGTTTGAGAGAGGCTTACACATATTGTTGAACTGGAGGAAGACAGATTTTTTGCAAGATTTCATCAGCAAGTACAAAAAGAAACAGAGAAGGCCTACCATGACAGACACATTAAGAAGAAGGCATTTAAGTAAGGTGATCTGGTATTTTTATACGACAGTAAGCTCATCAAACATCCTGGAAAGTTCAGAATGCATTGGCTTGGGCCATATGAGGTCGCCTATGTTACAGATTGAGGAGTTGCACAGTTGAAGACTTTGAAGGGAGAATGGAAGGAAGGATTAGTGAATGGGAGCCGACTAAAGTTGTAATATGACAACTAGCTTCCTCGCAGCTCTCATCAAAAGATTGAGGAAAAGGGTTTAGGTACCAGGTGCAGTTGAAATTGGGTACCAGATATAGAAAAGACAGTCTGCACAAGGGAAATAGAGGAGGCATAGAGAAGAAAGCAAAGGCTGCACTGTGTAGTCTGAAGTCGAAGTAAAATAGAAAGGTCAGATCTGAAGTGCCTTGGGACGAGTGACAGGTGAGTGTTGGGGGCTTGTTGGCCCTTGGTTATGGAATTTAGTGAAGAGCAAGGAAGAAAAGGAAAAACACAAACTATGCAGAAGACACAGTGACTATTACTGGGTCGAAGCGAGCAAAAGAGAAGAAAAGACAGAGGGAAGTAAAAGGAAGCAAGTCGATGGACGAGGAGATCAAGGATGACAAATCAACAAGGAAGAAGGATCATGGACAACTCAGCAAGAGGAAAAAGCCAATGTTGGATGCTTTGGAGCACCGTGCAATAAGGAAGGGTAGACAGGTTGGTGAAGCCCTAAAAACACGGGTCAAGTTGACCTAGGGTTTTAGACACCTAGGGTTTTGGTATCTAGGGTTTAGACACCTAGGTTTCGACCTAAGGATGTCAGTGAGTGATTGTAATGTATAAATAGAGGTCTAAAGGACCTAGGATGGTTTTTTGTTACTGTTGTTAGTATTATGATTATTGTTGTCGTGTGATTGAGTAAGTAATATTGAGCAAGAGATAAGTGTTGAGTACGAGAGCCTTCTGTATTGTAAGATATTCAGCTAGGTGCGCGGGGAGGGGATAGATAGCGAGGAGAAGACACAAGATTTGCTAGATGAGAGTGCAGACAAGAAATGTATGCTTCAGCTTAATATATTATAATCACATTTCTGTGGACGTATCCATAGAGAGGGTGAACCACGTATATCTTGTTTCCTACATGAGATTAATGCGATGTTCTTTTCCCTTTTGATGTGTTGTTATTGCATTACTATGTTAGACCTGATAGATAGTTGTGTGGAGTAGATCTGAGATGATAAGTGATATATGCATGTTGTATTGTTCTGGTATTAGATCCACTTGATACTCCCCTTGGTTGTAGACATATCTATCCTACAACCCCCCCATAGCTGCTTCGGGTGAGACTGCATCTGCTTCACAGTGTTTCTGAAAGGGTCGGTAGTTAGGGCTTGTTGGTGCACTCTAGGAGATGAACCCTAGGTCTGCCCCTTTGCCAACATCCTATCAAAATCCTATCTTTTTCCATCCCCATCATATGAATTATCCTTCTTTTACTATGCCTCGTTCTGTCATGTTCATAATTGATGCGACACACAGGCTAGGTACTAGAAATTCTAATTGCACCACTGCTTCCTGTCCATACACTAATCTAAATGGTGTTTGTCCTATGAAATTTTCTCATGTAGTTCTGTATGCCCATAGTATTGTCGGTATCTTCAAATCCCAATCATCCCTGTTGACATTGCAAATCTTAGTTAAGGAATTATATAGGATCTTATTGAAGTATTCCACTGTTCCATTTGCTTGAGGATGGTATGGTGTACTCTTCTGATGATAGACTTCAAAATCCTTTGTCATAGCCTTGATAGTATTTTTGATAAAGTGAGTTCCTTGGTCACTCATCAAAATCCATGGAAAACCAAATCTAGTGATCACTTGATCAAACAAGAAGTGTGATGTTGTGTCAACACTACAATATTTTACTGGTGTAGCTTCTGCCCATCTTTCTATGTATTTTGTCGCAGTAATGACATACCTTGCTCCTAACCTCTTTGTTGGTGGGTTAATTGGTCCCACAAATTATGTTGCCCATTTTGCAAATACATGCTATGTTACTTATGGTCCTAGGGGAATCTCATCCCTTATGTTACGTTTACCATACCTCTAACAAAAATTGCATATCTCGAAATAGTCCTTATCATTTCTGTGAATGGTCGGCCACCATAGTCCTGTGCACAATACCTTCTACATGATAGCTTTTTCTCCATAATTTCCTCCAACTATTCAATCATGAGATTCTTGCAAAATCCTAGTCCTTTCATGTTCTAGTACACATATTCTCAGAATGTTGTTTATGCCCATCTTGTATAAATGTCCTGCAATCAATTGATAGTCTACAACTCCGACTACTAGAATTTTCCTCTGTGTGGTGTTAAATTCTTGTGGTGCAGTCCCTATAATCAAGTATTCAATGATGTCAGAAAAATATTCATCAACTACTTGGACTAAAAATAATTGTGCATCAAGGAAGTTATCCTCCAAGTTGGTAGATTCTCATCCATTTGTTACCCTTGACAAGTGATCTGGTCCTGCATTCAACTTCCTTGGTTTGAATGTCACTTCAAAATCAAATTCCTGAAATAAAAGTATCCATCTATAGATCCCCCCCCCNNCCCCCCCAACATTGTCTTGTTGACTAGGTATTTGAGGGTTGAATGATCTGTAAAAATCTTAAAGTGTTTTCCCAGTAAGTAATGTTTGAACTTCTAAAGTGAATAGACCATAGCTAGGCCTTCTCTTTCTGTAGCATTGTAGTTTTTCTCTAATTCTAACAATTTTTTCCTAGCAAATGCTATAGGATGGTCCAAATCCCCTGATCCTAGTTGCACCAAAATAGCTCCATGTGCTATGGATGATGTGTTAAGAACCAAACATCAATATAGCATAGAAAAACCTTAGGAAAAGTAATCAATGCCTTGAAAAAGATATAACTTTAGATAATAAGCCTCTTC
>CBVK0100306774.1:1178-13890 GCA_900067695.1 Picea abies
TAACATTACTAATGTAATATGCCCCAATTAAGGGGTAACGAGCCACTATTTAAGGCTTAACAAATTGTTTCCTCCCCCATGGTATATTTATCTCTCCAAAGACATGTCAGCGCCTTGTTCCATTTCCCATCTCTATATCAACTAGTGTTGCAGATATCACATAAAAATTTCACAAATCCCGATATATTGTGATTTTTTCAAGCCAACAATAATAATGGCATAAAATATCATGATTCTGCCACCCCCTGACAAGATCACGATATTTTCTAAAAGATCATGATTTTTTCCTAATGTATTGCAATTCGATAGAAAATATTGCCTAACCCATGGGAAATCCACTATAGAGCCAAGATTTTGACATTTTAAAACTCATTTTGAAAATAGGTTGAAGGGGTTTGAGAGCAAAGGAGGTATCCACCATTTTCCTAAGGAGTGGAAATATAGCGTTTTCATTTATCATCAATTATTTATTATGGAGCGGGGATGGATTCTCATCAACTATTTCCGTATTTGCATGTGTGTAAACATTTAAATATGGTTTTTGTTTGTTTTTCAAGATTTTGATAGGTTTTGGAACGTATAATAGTTTTCCTTCTTCTTGTTGATTTTAATGGGATCTGCCATTTATTTAGATTTGTTTGTTTGTTTGTTTGTTTGTTCATTTATTTATTTGTAATATTCTTTTGTGTTGATTTCCCTCCCCCCTAGATTTAATCATTTCTATTTGAAAATGCCAAAATCTTTGGATCTTATGTGGGAATATGGTGAGCCCATTAAGGCTAATAATTAACAACAATTGAATTGCAAGTTGTGTGGGAAGGAAATGATGGGGGGAATCGACCAGTTGAAATACCACCTTGCAAAAATTCTAGGGAATGAAGTGGGAATTTTTCCAAATTCAACCCCATAAATCATTCATATTGCCAATCAATCACTTCCACAAATTGGTAAAAAAAAAAATAGAGGGAAGCTTTGAAAATCCAGCTTGCAACAAGAGGAGTTGCAAGATCCTATGTGGCGGGAAGTGAGAGCTTCTCCTTGACCTCACATTCCATAATGCCCTCAAAGACCTCAACTTTATTTGTTTCAAGAACCACAATTAACACACAACCTTTTGTTAGGTTAGTGGTTAAAATAAAGGAGAAGCAAGAAGCATACAAGCTTGTGGGTAGATGTTTTCTATGGAGTGATATTCCTTTCAAAATTTCCAAGAACAACCCGTTCTACTTGTCTATGTTTGTTGTTGTTTCTATTGTTGGCCTGGGGTACAAGACCCCTACCTATGACGTGATGAGAGGACCTATCCTTCAAAATGAAAATCTTGATTGCAGTCACAGATTGGAGGATATTAAGAAATCACGAGAACTCATTGGATACATTGTGATGTCAGATGGTTGGGCCAATGGGGAAGGAAAACCCTTCTTAATTTCTTGGGTGTTTGTCCTAAGGGGGCAATGTTTATTAAATATGTTGATGCATCCATACACATTAAAGATGCAACATTATTATGTGAGTTGTTGAATGGGTTCATCCAAGAGATAGGTCCGTAGAATGTTGTCAAAGTCATAATAGATAACGCTGCTACTTATGTGGTTCCTAGCAAGTTGCTTATGTTGAGGTGTCCAACCTTGTATTTTTGATTCCTCGTGCTTCCCATTACATTGATTTAATTTTAGAGGATATGGGAAAAATTGCTTATATCAAGGATATTAATGAATCATCTAGAAGCATCACAAAATTTATATGTAATCATGTATATGTGATTGGCTTGAGAGGAAATTCACAAATAGCATGGAGTTGATGCATCTTGCAATCACACGTTTTGCCACTACCTTCATTTCTCTTTAGTGTCTCTTGACTTTTATGTGGAAGGTGAAGAGAATGTTCCTTTCAGATGAGTGGCATGCTTTATCATTTAGCACTAAACCATAGGGACATGCCATATCCATGCTAGTGTCATACGAGGAGATTTTTTGGGTAGGAGTGGAGGTGTGTTCCATTAGCGAACCTTTGGTATATGTTCTTCACTCGGTTGATGGAAAAAACCATGTAATGAGATACTTGTATGAGGCCATGGATAGGCCCAATGAATCCATCCATGCCTATTACGAGGAAAAAGAAGATGAGGGATATGAGAAACAATTATTGATATGGAAGGTGATTGATGAACAATGGAACGATACACTCCATTGCCCCATTCATGTTGCAGGGATCTACCTCAACCCTACGTTCTCTTACTCTTGTGGCTTTATATTTGATGTTGAGGTTATGGATGGATTCCTTTGATGTATTTAAAGGATGATGCCAAGTTCACATGAATGTTTGGATATTTATAAAGAAATGGAAATAAGATAGGATGGTTGCTGGAACATTTGGCTTTTCAATGGTTGTTTAGGACATGCAAACCAAAATCCTACGTAAACTTCAATTTGTTTCAAATTTCAATGTCTCTTCTTCATTTCTTTCAATTTCAATGTCTTTTCTTACATTTATGCTAGTTGTTGTAGATGCTTGGAAGATAAGTTATGGCACAAGAGCACCTGATATACAAAAACTTGACATTAAGGTGCTTAGCCAAACATGTAGTTGTCCAAGTTGTGAGCACAACTGGAGTGTTTTTGAAAAAATACACAACAAGAAGTGCAATAGGTTAAAAAATTTCAAACTAATTTTGAATTCATTATAAATTATAATTTATGCACTGCGGCCCTCTAGATTATGTACTACCAACATCGATCCATCTTAAACCTAGATCTATCAACCAAGAGGGATCAAATTTTTTAAAGTGTATTTTTTTTATCATTTCATTTAATTCTTTCATATTAAATGATAAAAAAAAAATTACACCTTAAGAAATTTGATCCCTCTCGATGCTTGATAGATCCAGGTTTAATATGGATCTATGCTGGTTTAATATTTTATATGTTGTCATGTACATATGTACGTACATATATATGTGTGTAATATATAACGATGCGTGTGATTTCTTTTTTTAATTGAATCTACTTTATTTTTATTATTGTTAATTTTTTTTAATTGAGTCGACTGCAATTTTTCTTAATTTTTAATGTAACGTTTTCTAACCTAACCTAATGCTAACCTGACAACATCTCCTCCATACTGGGCTGTAGAGCACCTGACTACTCTCAGTGCAATAATTTATGACCCTCATACATTTTGGAATACCCACACCTTAATGACATGGTCTACATCTACTACAATTTCTAGTTTTGGGTGATGTAGCTTGAGAAAACACCTGACATGGAGGCCATTTTGTTGGATGGGATTGGCACTACTATTACATGGAGAGTGGAGATTGAGAGACTTGTCATGGACTCAACACTTGCGTAGTTACAAGAGGATGCACAGGAGGAGGTGGCAGGGGGGAGTGTGGTAGATGAGGACTTTCTAGAGAGTGCACCTTTACAAGAGGTGGCTATTGACATTGCAAGTGCACCACCACCTTCACAGACACAAGCGTAGTCACATCCACAATGGTTTGGACTTAGCAGTGGCACTTGTAGAGGATGTTAAATTCTCGTTTCTTCTACTACAATACATCAAATTCTAGTGATAACACAAGGGCCTTCTTCTTCTATAGGACATCAAAGTCCAACACTAGCCCTAGGGCCTTCTTCATCTAGAGGAAGAGCCATTACCAAAGCCATTACCTTTTCCCATAAAAGGGCTAGAGGGAGTTGCTAGTTTATTTATTTGATTTCATTGTAGATGAGTCATGATGATGAGCTATATTTTGTGATGATATTTTGAGGCTCGAGAGTTAGGACACGATTCAATATTGATGTGTGATGTATCACTAGACATCTTATACATCTTATATATCAGTTTTATTTTCATATTTATGTGGGAATGTGTTTATTTGATTTTTGTGGTTGCATTAGATGCTTAATAAATTGAAAAAAAATAATAATTTTGTATTTTTTAAGTTTGTTGATATTTTTCTAATATTTTTCCCGATGTTGTTGATAAGTTGTTTTATGGACCCTCAACGATATGTTTTCTGACATGATATTTTCAACATCGATATCAACATATTGCTAAGATGTAACAAACCTTTAATTTTTAAAGCATAAATTTCAAGTCTCTTCCTTGCTTTAGGATGACATATTATTTTCCTTGAAACTAGCATATGTTTTCTTTCCAATTAAGCTTCTTCCCATAAAAAAATATTTTTGCAATTTTTCAATTGCTTTGATAACCTTTTGAAATATCATGAATGCTAAAAATATGGATATTGGGATTGATTGAAGAACGTCTTTGATGGGATAGATTTGAACTACCAAAGACAAGGTTGGGAAGGTCCAATAGTTTAATTTTCTCTCCATCCCGCTTATAACTTCTTCCCAAGAGAGACTCATTTAACCAACAAGCCACCCAAATATTTAAAAGGGAGGGAGTTGTTATGAAAACGAAGAATGCAACACATACATTGTTGTAGATGAATGTTGGTATTGAAGAAAAATATTCGGGACTTCCCCTTGTTAATAATCCCACCCAAAACAAGAAAAATAAGATCTAAAGATTTAATTTATGACTTTAGCCTCCCAAATTGATTTTTTCCTTTATTGGCATCATGCCATCCATGAACTATAAATGATATGGAATCCAAATGAGGGCCAATGCTTATTCCTTTTACATCTCTTGAATATTTCATTGCATTTAATTTTTTTCCCAATAATTATGCTAATAATATGAACAAGGGGAAAGTGGATCAGCTTGACAAATGCACTGGATTGGGTTAAAGGAGAAGCTAAGACACAATTAACAAATATGGAAAAGAAAGTAAATGTGACACAACTCACAACCCATGTAACCCAATTCGTATAAAAACCAAATATTGGTAAGACCAATTACATATACACACAACTTACTTTATCATAAACTTTGGACATATCGAGCTTGATTGTTTTACCCAACTTTTTTCTTGTTTTTGACAACTGAATAATTTCTCAAGCTACTATCATGCCATCGAGAATCCCCTTGCCCCCTGCAAACCCTCATTGTTCTATGGAGTGTTGAACTTATGCCATCGAGAATCCCATTGCCCCCTGCAAACTCTCATTGTTCTATGGAGTGTTGAACTTATGCTTATACTGAGAAAGGGGGGGGGAGTGAATCAATATAAAATACTTTTTGCTTTAAATGAGAATTCACCAATCATTCATTTGCTTTAAGACAATAAATGCATGTAAACTAAAATCACAGTACACAAAGTTTAATTTGGAAACCCTTGTGGGAGAAAACCAAAAAAACCTATCTTTATAAAAGCTTGTATGCACCAACCTACTAGAGACACCAATATATTCAATTGTGCACTAACACATCAAGATATTGTGTAGGCACCAACCTATTAGAGACACCAATATCTTTAGTCGAGCACCAACTTAGCAATTTATTTTGTAGGCACCAACCTACTAGAGACACCAATCTCTTCAGCTAAGCACCAACTCAGTAGGACCTGTATAGGTACCAGTATAAGATTTTCATACACAGAGTACTTATAACTTCACTTGCATGCTTCATACTTCATGCATTTCACAACATCATCTTACCCTTAACTTTCATGCTCTAGTGCCTCTCCTTGCTTCATACCCTAGACATAGCTTCAAATCCTAGTTAGATTTAGCCTTCATGTCCTAACAAACATTATAGCATCATTCCCAGAATATAATTCCATACTGCAACATCACAACCTCAAAACAACACACTTTGCAACATCATAGACCTTAGTCCTTCATAGCGCATCTTTAAAATTCCAAGAAAATTCCTCTTGTGCACCTTTAGACCCCAAGAATACTCCCTCTCTCCTCTTGTGCACCTCAGATCTCTTCTGCACACTTGTACTTTCTCTTCTTGCTTGAACAATCTTCAAATGTGCACATCTATCCTGTATTCATAGTGTTTCTACAATCACTTATGGGGTCGACTTGTAAAACTGGTTGGGTTGACCTATACTTTATGGATGGGTTGACCTGACATAATCTTTCATATCTCTTCATTCCTATGGAGTTATAGGGAGTGCCATATACCATTGGAAAGTTCTCGGAATAAGATTTTCAACCATATATCCTATGCTCCCATTTGAGCTAGGTCTCCAAATTGTGCATCAAATATCCAAAAAAAATATTTCGAACAATATCCATCTTGCAATATTTATATTGGACATCTTTAGTCTCCCCCTTTCTTTGACATCAATGACAATGATATTTCCAACAATCTCCCCCTTTGTCATTGATAGAAACCCTTAGTCAATTCTGTAATACTCCCCCTGTCTCCAACTCTCCTTGTGTCTGCAATTCTTCCTTGGTATACAAATTCTCCCCTTTTGAAATCAATGGAAAAGGACTGATCCCCTAAGATTGTGCTTTCGTTTACCGATGATATGAGAGGGATATCACTCCCATCTTCTGTTTGAGATATTCAAATGTGTCTCTCATAAGGGGTTTGGTAAAAATATTTGCAACTTGTTCTTTGGTGGCAATGTATTATGTCTTAACACTTTACTCGACTACTTGTTCTCTTAGGAAGTGGTACTTGATGGGAATATACTTCGTCTTTGAGTGCATAACAATATTCTTTGAAATGTTGATTGCACTTGCGTTGTTGCAAATGATTGAGATTAGCTGATCATATTCTACCTTGATGTCTTTCAATGTCTGCTTCATCAAGAGAACTTGTGTGCAACATGTTGTTGCTGCAATATATTTGATTTCTATTGTGGATAAAGAGATTGAAGTTTTCTTCTTGCTCAACCATGATACTAGATAGTTTTCTAGAAAGAATGCTCCTCCACTGGTACTTTTCTTTTCATCAATACTTATTTCCCAATCTACATCTTGTATATGTTGTTAGATTGAAGTCCTTGCTTCTTGAATACCACAAGAAAAATTCCAATATACCCTTCAAATAACTGAATATTATTTTTACTGCTTGCACATGTGTCTCCTTTAGTGCAGATTAAAATCTTGTAACCAATATTACTGCTTGCATGATCTTTGGCCTTTATGTTGTCACATATAGTAGGCATCCAATCATTTACCTATACAGTGTTTGATTTTCTTATGGAGACTCATAATCTTTGCTTAACTTACATCCTGTGATCATGGGTGTACTGACAGGTGCACAATCTTCCATTCCGAATTTCTTCAACATTTCCTTGATACATTTGGTTGAGAAATGAATATGCCTTTGCTTGATTGAGAAATATGCAACCCTATAAAGAATGACATCTCTCCAAGCATGGACATCTCAATTTTTTTTTGCATTTCTTCTGCAAACTTTTGGCTCATTCTATCATCGTTACTTCCAAATATGAGATTGTCCACATAAACCACAATGATTAACATATTTTCATTGTCTATTTTGATGTAAAGATTGTTGTCCGCAACTCCTCTTTTAAAACCTTGTCGCTGTTGTTGTAGGTATTTGTCAAGTCTTGAACACCAAGCTCTGGGATCTTGCTTTAGTCCATAGTGTGTTTTCTTCAGTCTGCATACATGATCTTTGTTTTATTACAATTGAAATCCTTCTGGCTGTTCAATATATACTTCTTCTAAATTTCCATTTAGAAAGGCTGACTTGACATCCATTTGATAGACTTTGAAGTTCTTGAAACACACAAATTCCAAAAACACTCTGAATGCTTCTAATCTTGCAACTGGAGCAAATGTTTCTTCAAAGTCAATACCCTCAACTTCAACATACCCTTTACAAACCAATCTTGCTTTATTTTTTACTATTTTCCCATCTTCATCCGATTTGTTTATGAAGACCCATTTGGTACCAATCACATTCTTGCCTTTTGGTCTGGGCATAAATTCCCATGTCTCATTCTTCTCAATATAATTTAGTTATTCTTTCATAACATTAACCTGATGCTTATATTCGCTAGCTTGTACAAAGTTCTTGGGCTCTATTTTAGAAAGAAAAGTCCAATCTTCTTTTAGTCTAAACTCTTGTATCTATATCACCAAGAATTTGATTTTTTGGATGATGCTTTTACAAAAATCTGGATGGTGTCTTTGGATATTGGCGTTCTATTTCTTCTTGTTCTTCTTCCTCTTGTTATTCCTTTTCTCATTCTTTGTAGATTGTCTCCTTTGGATTTTTATTTGTTTGTGACTTTTCCTTTTGAGGTATTGATTCATCCACTCTTACTTCAATACTATCTACAACCTTGCACAATCTTTTGTTGTAGCATTTGTTGGCCTTGCTTCCAGATGCATAGCCAAGAAAAATACCTTCATTTGTTCTGGAACCAAACTTGCCTAAATTATCTTCATTTCTCTTTATATATCACTTGCTCCCAAATACTTTGAAATATTTGACTGTAGTTGGTCTACCTTTCCATAATTCATAAGGTGTCTTGCTATTGTTTAGTCTAATTTGTGCTCTATTTAAAATGTAAATTGTTGTGTTGACTACTTCTCTCCAAAAGGTGTCTAGTAGTTTGTCTTCATTCAACATTGTTCTAGCCATTTCTTGTACACTTATATTCTTCCTTTCTACAACTCCATTTTGTTGTGGAGTCCGTGCTGCCAAAAAATGTCTTTTGATTCCACGATTCTCACAAAATTCATCAAATTCATAAGAGGTAAACTCACCTCCTCTGTTTGATCTTAAGCACTTGATTTTTAAATCAGTCTCATTTTCAACTAGGGCTTTGAAAGATTTAAAATTCTCAAATGATTCAGATTTTTCTTTAAGAAATGTAACCCATGTCATTCTCGTGTAATCATCAATAAGAAACATAAAATAACTCCCACCTTTTAAAGTTTGCATTCTTCCTGGCCCATAGAGGTTTGTGTGTACAAGTTCCAATGGCTTTGATGTTGAGTACTCTGTTTTGAAACTAACTCTTGTCTGCTTCTCGTGCTGACATGGTTTGCAAATAGTGTCAGTAGGTTTTGAGATCCTTGGCATATCTTTTATTGCTTGTGTCTTGTTGAGTTTTATTGTATTTCCAAAGTTTATATGACCCATCCTTCTATGCCATAACCAACTTTCGTTTACTTGTCCCATACAACATTTTTCTCCTTTGACTTCATCGAGAATGTATACATTGCTCGATGTTCTGTTTGCATTTGCCACTAATTTTGTTGAACTTGCTTTCATTATCTCACATCCTTTAGAATAAAATGTGAGGTTGTAACCTTGATCACATTTGAATGACACTTAGAATATTGTGTTTTAACCCTTCAACATACAAGACATTTTGTGTTTTAGTCTTTCCAGTATCAAGACTAACGATACCTTTTCCAACTATCCTTGTAGAAGCATTATTCCCAAATGTAACACTGCCTCCCTTTTGTTCCTTTAGGGTGAAAAATTTATTTTGATTCCCTACCATGTGTTTTGAACATCCACTATCAATGTATCGTTGGCTTCCTTTGTCTTGAGCATACATTGCAAGTCCACTTTCTTCCTTCTTTGGTTCTTCTTGCTTCCTTTTCCACACCTTTGTGTATTCTCCTCTATTCTTGGTAAGAACATCTTCTTCTTTGTTTTGTTTAGGATACTTTATTATGATGCTTCTACAGTCACATGCTATGTACCCATAGTTATTGTGCTTATAATATTCAATATTGTAATCAAGTAGGGGAGAAAATGAATTGTAGTTTCTATCAATAAACCCATGAAAACTTCTAGTTTTGTTTCTCACATAATCATTCTTTAAGGTCTTATAAGAACCTCCATTTCTATCTCTCACATGATCACTTCTTGCATAAGCTCTACAATCTAGTGCTTTATGACCAAAATTATTGCAAGAAAAACAATAGATAAGAAAGAGATTTTGGTACCAGTTTGTGAAAGGCCTTATTAGTGGAATAAATCTTAGGAACTCATTCTTGTTGTTCTTGTGAGAAGAATTAGGTTTATTCTAGTCATCATTTCCTTTCCTGTTGCTGCTTTCATTGTTGATGGAGCCTTTGAGAACATTAACATAGATTTTAGGCGTTTCTTCATTTTCCTTTTCCAATGGCTTTGTGACTTTAGTGCTTGCTTCTCCCTCAAGGGTCTGTTGTTTTTCGTCTTAGCTAAGACCTGTCTTGACGAATGGTGGCATTTGATAACTGATAATTTTATCTAATAGTTCAATACTCTTTCCAAACTTCAAGCTTCTACTTGATTGATTAGTTGTTTTCTCTAGTTCCTTTCTTAAGGAAACGATTTCATCCTCTAGCTTCTCGCAATTTTCTTCCTTTTCTTTCAGCTGGATTCTCACCACTTCTTCTATCATTTTTTCCTCTTCTAGTTGTGTATTTGGGATGATAACTATTTTTTCTATTTCATCAAGATCATGATCCTTCTTTTCATATTTCTGCAATTATTCTTTCTGTTTTTTATTCTTTCCCCGGAGTCTGTCTATTTCTTCTAAGGCATTAACGAGTTCTGCTTCAAGACTCACTTCCCCATCAATGTCTTCTTCTTTTGAATTTGATTTTTCTTTTTGATAGTCTTCATTTTCTTATCAATAGAATTTGTATCCATGGCCATGGAGAGGAATTATTCTTGACTAGCCATGTGTTGTCTCGATATTTTCCTTCCGACAAGGGTGGGGAAGATGCCAAGATAATAACTTGAGGGATAGGTCAATCAACTTCCACCCGACACTTCCTTAGGGTGGGGTGGGAGGAGGTTGTGCATCCACAATAAGGTTTTGTTTGGTCGTTAGACCGTTTCCAAAGGAACCCGCTCTAATCCCAATTGTTGAACTTATACTGAGAGGGAGGGGGGTGAATCTATATAAAATACTTTTTACTTTAAATGAGCATTCATCAATCATTCATTTACTTTAATATAGTAAATGCATGTAATCTCAAATAATAGTACACAGAGTTTAATTTGGAAACCCTTGTGGGAGAAAACCACAAAACTTATCTTTATAAAATCTTGTAGGCAACAACCTACTAGAGACACCGATATGTTCAACTAAGCACTAACTTAGAAAGAATTTGTGTAGGAACCAACCTACTAGAGACACCAATCTCTTTAGCTAAGCACCAACTTAACAAGATATTGTGTAGGCACCAACCTACTAGAGACACCAATCTCTTTAGTTGAGCACCAACTCGATAAGACCTGGATAGGTAGCAATCTAAGAACTTCATACACATAATACTTTTGACTTCACCTGCATGCTTCATACTTCATGCATTTCACAACATCATCATACCCTTAACTTTCATGCTCCAACACCTCTCCTTGCTTCATACCCCAGACAAAACTTCAAACCCTAGTCAGATTTAGCCTTCATGCCCTAGCGAACCTCATAACATCATTCCCAGAATATAATTTTAGACTGCATTATCACAACCTCAAAACAACTCACTTTGTAGCATGATAGACCTTAGCCTTCATAGCGTACCCTTAAAACTCCAATAAAACTCTTATTGCACACCTTTAGACCCCAAGAATACTCCCCAACTCCTCTTGTGCACCTTAGATCTCTTCTGCGCACTTGTACTTGCTCTTCTTTCTTGGATGATCTTCAAAGATGCACATCTATCTTGTATTCATAGTGTTTCTGTGTTGACTTATGGGGCCGACTTGTAAAACTGGTTGGTTTGACTTGTACTTTTTGGTTGGGTTGACCCAACATAATATTTCATATCTCCTCATTCCTACAGAGTTAGAGGGAGTGCCACATACCATTAGAAAGTTATCGAAATACTGTTTTCAACCATATATCCTATGCTCCCATTTGAGCTAGGTCTTCAGAGTAAAAAGACCTTCAAAGATAGGGTACCCAAACTGAGCATCAAAAATCCAAAAACAATATTTCCAACAATCTCCATCTTGCAATATTTATCTTGGACATTGGTAGTCTCCCAACCTTTGATAGGTCTGTTTACATGAGTTAGTTCTCTTCATGTAAATCGATATAAGCCTATGTTTTCTAATAAAAAATCAGTCAAAGGTTTCTTTTCACACTTCTTGTGTTGTACTCTACTCATGAGTGGCATTTTCCACATCGCAGGTATCAAAGAAATTCTGATCCTCTTGGGATTAGGGTTCATCACTCTTCCATTTTGTTTGTTTGATTTGGATATCTAGAGATCATTTTATTTCATCCTTTGTAGACAACTCATGACATAGTGATTCATTTGACCATTCATGACTTTATGATTCCTATGCATTACATATCATAGGAATTGACCTTGCATTACAAATCAACCTTTGTACACTCAAATTTATCAAACTGTAACCTTCCAAAATTGAGTGGGATTGCTAGTGATCAATCTCATATTCAACATGTTTGTGTTTAGTGATCTTGCAGTTCCAACAAGCATCTCAAATTTGTTATGCTCAAGGGATTTTTGCGTAGCTTTGAGTTTGGATTCCTTCTAATCTCTTTTGGTGATTGATTCCTCATTGATTGGCTATGACATTGGTTTTCTTCATTGTTCATTGATCGTGTAGCTAGAGAGAAATATTCATTACCACTTTTACTACGATTTCCACTCTTTGACTATGCATGGGATACACAACCAACTTGTTCCAGGGTTGAGCTTGACCCTGCTTGGCCAAAGGAGGGATTTGTATCATCTTTCCTTAGATCAACAAAGTTGGCAATAGACCGAGCTAGAGGATTTTAATGGTCCCTGCGTCAGCCTAAAGAGGAACTACTCATATTTAGAACTTTAACCAGAATGTGAGATCGGAAGAGCGGTTCAGCAGGAATGCCGAG
>CBVK0100306775.1:0-11864 GCA_900067695.1 Picea abies
ATCATCAATACATCATCATGATGACCAAAATCATGGGTAACACTTAGTTTGGTTCATTTAAACAAGTCATCTTAGCACTTTTAGTTTAACCTTTTGGGGGTTTGTTCCTCAATGAGAAAAATTTCCAACATGAACATAGAAAATAGCAAAGTACATTGAGTAAAAATTTCATAATCTAGTACGCTATATTTTTGGAGTTACATGCTATGCAAGTTAAGCTTTATGTATAGTCATCAAACTAGGCTTAAATAAGTGGTTCAAGTAAAATATTCATATTTGAATATTATGAGCTCCAAATTAAGTGTCACCAAAGTCCTTGGAAATAAGATGGACCAAAGTGTTTCAGGTCAAAATTTAGACTTAGATTTGAAAAATTGGATGCATGGTTTATTATACAAGTTTGCTCTTCCGAAAGGTGTCAAAATCAACTGTTCTTAGGAAATTTACCAAAACTTTAGTTTAGTGAGACCCATAGCATTGTAGAGAAGATAGAATGGGATATTGTAGATCAAAATTTCATTTTCAAAAGACCTGCAAAAAAATTGGATTTATATTAGATGCAAGGTCATCCTATAGGGCAGTGCCTAAATTAAGGTTTTAAAAGATATGTTCACTTAAAATTGGCATAACTTTTGATTGGAAAGTCCAATTTAGGTTATTCAAAATCCATTTGAAAGGAGAAATAAAATAGAATATGTTTGTAAATTTAATTTTACAAATTGGGATAAATATTGAAGGTGGGAGAGTTAGAATCTAAGGGTTTTGGTTTATACCCTAAATAAGAACCAATGGAAATATCTATGTTTAGAGGAGTTGAAGATGAAAGTCATACTATGGAATATTGACCGATTACAAAGTTAATTATATCCACTAATAAAATATTGTTCTGAAGGAGGTTTAGAAATTAAAACAAGAAAAGGATGAGGGAAGGGAAGAATTGAAAAAGAAAGATGAAGAAAGCACAAGGTTGTGTAAGCATAATCAAGAACTTCATAATGATGTTATGAATGTAAAAAGGGTCCTACAAGAGGAACAATCAAATATCGTTAGTGAAGAAATGAGTAAAATTGTTGAATAAGCCATAGATGTTGATGATATCAAAGAAGAAATGCAAGCAAAAATTGAAGGAGGAAATAAATTAATAAAAAATGTCACCATTTAGCTTCATAAAGATAAGGAAGACAAGATACTTGAAGAAGTTTAGTTGCATATGTAGAGGTAAATATTTGAAGAAGTTGAGTTGCAGTTTGAGGATGTACATATCAAATATGATGGTATTATCTTAGAGGCCAATGTAATCAAAGGCCAAACGTAGAGGATAAAGCATGTCATTGTCTCTAAAATGAACACTAATGATATGGACACCCAAAATGGAGGGAAACCATCAAAGGTAAAACCATATCGACACCGTCATCACCAAGAAAGATATCAAGAAAAACAAGAAGATTTATATCAACATTTCTAACGAAGAAGATGGAATAATTAGCTATATTCATGGAACACGACATCACAAAACCATTAGTTGATGGGATATTATTAGATACCAACAACCATAACAAATTAGAGAAGTTACAACAACAACAGATGGCATCAAAGGAAAGACAATTATACAAAAGCCAACAATCAAGGATTAAGACCAAAAATAATTGAATTTGGATGGATGGGTCATCATCAATGGTAGGAAGAGAATAAGAATATGAGGAAATCCTATTACTTGGTTTCATCACATGTAAAACCATGTATTGCAAAACTTTGAGGACAAATATTTTTGGAGGGTACAATGATATGACACTTAGGGAAGCATATATAATTTGGTTATGTAGATGTATTGGGGTTAATTGGAAGAGATTTTCCTAATCTATGAAGGGTTATTGTGCAACTCATCGTTATTATCTCTTTTGGAGTTGTGATCCATGTTGACATCTTATGTACATTGTGTGTACTCTAGGTTATTGTGTTATTCTAAGGATTTGGTACACAATGTCTTGCATATAAGAAGACACCTACTTTGAGGACACATCATTGGATTTGATTCATGGAGGGCAATGATTTTATCATTTCTTTAGGTTATTTTAAGCACATTATCCTCTTATGCATTCTCAACATGATGATTATTATTCATGCGGATACAATCAACATATTTTAGTGTTGATTTATCAATAGTTTAAGACAATTATCTTGTTGAATTTAATCAGCATGCATGTGTGGCATTGATTTTATTCTATTTTTAGCATTGTTTCATCTTGTATTTGTCAACATAGAGGGTGCCACACTAGTGAGTTATCTAGTTGTTTGGTATCTTCATATGCATCAATTCCAAAATCAACATGGAAGGTGTACTTCATAGAAGACAATGTTGGCATCTTTAGGGTTTATTTTGGGGACAAATCAATAACCTTGTTTCATATGCATATATTTTTATTTCAATATGAAGGTAGGAGCTCTATATGAGGATAGATTCATGCACTTTATATGAGGATAGAGTCATGAACTCTATTGATATTTTCGGAGAAATTTTATTTTTGGATTGAGAATCCATATATAAAAGAGGGACTATGTGGTTTGAGAGAACATTTGTTGGTTGGGAAAATTGTTTTTGAGTTCTTTGATGCATAAGATTCTCTTTTGTTCCCACTTTCGTATTCTTCCTCTTCTTCTTCTTAAATTATGATTATATAATTTTCAAAGATTCATAAAATTAGCCCATTGCTATGCTTTCTCACAAAGTTTCATCTTCAAGAAGTCAAGTTCATGGAGGAATATAGATCCTATTTATTCAATTTTTCAATACTCCTTCTACCCACATGACTAGGGTTGTTGTATTTACCTACACTTGTCTCATGAAAATTTGAGTTAATGAATTGATCATTTGATATTGTCACTCCATTATTCCATTATTATAAGTTGTTGCAAAAACCATTGTTGTTGTTGGCCTTTGTTTTGTGTTATGAGAGCATTTAAGACACTTTAATGAACAAGATTCATGAGTTATCTCTACATTTCTTAGTTCTTGTCCATATTAGTTGTTGGACATATTATGTAATTTATTCTTCCTACTTACTATTTAGTGTGTTGTTTTTTCTCTTCCATCATTCTTTGTGTTTATATAAGGTGACTCCATTGCCTAACAAGTAAGGCACTGACTATTGTGATCAAGATTTATAATTAAATTAAACTTGTTACCTATTGGATTTTGATTTGAAATGCATCACTATATAATTTGTCATCTATTTTGGTACTTTCCTAGTGGAAAAACTATAACCATAAACTTACAAGGCCTATTTTAGGGGCAGGTCCAATTTAGGTGATTCAGGGTCCTGAAACTTTTGGAGCCTATTTTCGGTATTAAATGGTCATTTTTTGCATAAAAAAATTGGAAACCAAGTTATAATCCTTTCAATCTTGTTCTAATAATCGAGATATTTCTAATGGCATAAAGATCACCTCATTTAGTGTTCACATGAGGAATTTATGCCTTTTCAAGTTGACCTATACTCTTAACCATAATGGTACTTAGTGGATGCCACATTAGATCCCATTACTCACACATGTGGATATAGTCAATTGTGGATTTTCAAGAATATTCTAAAGGGTCCAAAACCCTAACCTAATCAAGAGTTGAGGCATGAAAACCATAACCCTAACCCTAAACAGTTATGAGGACATGTTGACTATTGGGCCACTATGAAAATAAGGGGTTTTGTTCCTATTGTATTGATTTGATGTTCCATAGTTGAGCGAAGAAAAGGAGTGGGATATTGTGATCAAAATAGAGGAAGTAGAAGACCTTGTAGCATCCATTCAAGCCAAAGTGTCTCTTGCAACTCCATAATGATTCCATCTTTCTTTGTAATTACATTTTAAATCTGAGAAAAAAATAACAAGGCACATTCCTCACCTTGTTGTTTGGTTTCCCAAGAAACATCTTGTGTTCATTGTGTGGATGGTGTGGTATTTATTGTTTTAACTTCTTTTATTACATTCTCAATTCAATAATTTGAGCACTACACTTGTAATATTAAAAGATAATAATAAGTAAACACTACATATTAGAGGATCACCTCATAGTATTTTGCAGAGACTTATAAGATATGTTGTGACGTATTATCCAATGGAATATCCACAACATTTTTCAAATCATATTAGTATCAAAGTAGTTCAATTTAGGGGTTTTGTGGAATATTGTAGGATCCAAAAAATTATTTAAAGAAACAAGTCTCAAACCTTAGCCATGATGGATTAGTACAATAGTAATCTAAGGGTTGAATCATGGGAGATATTCACAAAGCTATAAGCACAAGTCTTTGACATCTCTCACAACATGGAAATCCTCATGGAAAATGTAGAGAGAAAATTCAGAACTTTCAAGGAATTTGGTAGCCTCTAACTCAAACGTTGTCTCTAACAAGAAATCTAATTATGAAGAAGAACTAGATTCCCACACCCTAACATAGTAGGAAATCCATATGGACTCTAGGGATTCTTAAGATGGAGGGTGATCACCCTATAACTAAGTGGGAGGTGTTTAAAATCCTCATTAAGTCCCAATTTTACCTTATTAGGTATGAAGAGGACCAATTGATTTATTGGCATTGCTTTTGGCATAAGAAAGGGTAGCTATATAAGAGTGCACTACTAAGTTCAGAAAACAAACTATTGTGTTGGGAATACATTCCAAGAGCCTAGATATACTCCTCAAGTATATATGTGGTATTCACATGCATTTAAGGAGGGAAGTGATGCTCTTTAAACTTAGGATTTTTTATGAGATTTGTGTGCAAGCACACTATGTGGAGATGGATAAGAAGAAAGGACAACCAAATGGTTCCAAATAGATATGTCAATAAGGTGTTTCCTTTTGGAGATATTACACACTCACCTAGGTAATTATTTTCCTAAGGTTGATAGTCCAATGTTGAGAATGCTTCCTTTGATGAGAATATTCTCTCTAGAGAATATTCCCCTACAAAATAGGGTGCTCCTCTTCAATTCAGAGTCAGATACACTTAGTTAGACTGGTGGAATTCACTCGGAAACCTCGGTTTTCTCACCAGTAGTTGCATATGTTTCTCTCATTTCCACACATGTGACTCAATCAATTGATGATTGCATGGATTAGTTAACTAGAACTAGATGACAGTTCACTCTAGAGTCTATCACTGAGTCCTCTCTAGATCACTGCTATGGCGCATTATTTACTCATGTATCCTATATCTATTGTAAATTATTCACTCTTTGAGTGTGGAATATAGTGAATACAATTCTATTGATTATTTTCTCTTGTCTCTTCTCACCTTCTCTCAATTTGCAAGCTTTGTACGAATTGTTGTTCGCTAGATTCTTTGTGTAGGTTTCTACAATAATATTCACCATAATAAGATGCTAATACAACACAAAAAACATGCTTCTTATGCATACATGATGCAAAAGTGACTATAATTTTTTGTTTTTGTAAATAAAACACAATGCAACACATCATTACACGATGCATGAAATATTTATGCAACATATTTTTTGTCACTAATATGATGTTTTGTAGGGGATGTTTCAAAAATTATTGTTCAATGCTAGTTTAATGTTGATGCAAAATACAACACCCCTTGTAGGATCGTACTTTTTGTCCTCCAAATTTGATTTTTTTTTCTTAAAAACAAAGCTGGGAGTTGATGCTAATGACAGTGCTCTAGTCCCATATTGTAGTAGTGGTTGCAGTTATTGCTTGGATCCTTGTATTGATGTGTATTAGTTGTTATCTTCTTACCTTTCCTTTCCACTTCTTTTTTCACTCGTTGGAAGTGTAGAATTGTGGTGAAACTTGCATAGAGAATCTAGCGAACAACAATTTGTACAAAGCTTGCAAATTGAGAGAAGGAGAGAAGAGATAAGGGAAAATAATCAATAGAATTGTATTCATTGTATTCTGCACTCAAAGAGTGAATAATTTACAATAGTTATATGCTACTCCATTTTAGATATGTTTTATGAATCACATGCAGGAAATATCATGCATGCATCTCAGGAGCCATATGCAAACATTTTTGCATGTGTCATGCATGCATCCCATGAGCCAAATGTAGAGAATTTTGCATGTGCCATGCATGCATCTTAGGAGCCAAAAATGGGGTAGTGCACATCATATTCAATTATGACACTTTCTGAGAATAATTTTCGAAAAAAAAATGTATATTTTAATTCCACTCAGAAAAACACCCAATTTCAAAAAAATAATCATCCTAAATGGAGTTTGGGAAGTGAAGTTATGAGCATTTTAAAATCAGTAAAATTTCAGCATTTTTTTCCGAAAACGGCCACGAGATTTACAAAGTTTCATCCAAACTTCATTTGGATCTTCCTCTTTAAAATAATATAAAATGGATATGTGTGGACATCTCACTGGTGAATATACTTCATCAGGTCCATACAGACATCTACATCTTCAAAAAAATCTTCATCGAGCTTAAACTTGCACATTTGCAAGGTCTCCTCTGAGTGAAGGACACAATTTCTTAGCAATTGTCTTTCTTTCTTCTTATGTTTTGATGCATTGTACTTTGGGTGGAATGTGGGGGTGGGGAGGGGTTCCCATGAGGTTTTCCCTCTTTGCTCTATTTTTTCAGTGTTTCATTCTTCTATGCATTGTACAATGGGTACTTAACATGGCCTTGGTTGTCAGGACCCATTCATCGTGTACACCCTAGTGGTGTTCAGGGGGGGTGTTTCAGATATTACACACTTGCCTAGGTAATTATTTTCCTAAGGTTGATAGTACAATGTTGAGAATGCTTCCTTAGATGAGAATATTCCCCTGCAAAATATGGTGCCCCTCTTCAATTCAGAGTCAGTTACACTTAGTTAGACTAATGGAAGTCACTCATGCATGGAAACCTTGGTTTTATCACCAGCAGTTACATGTTTTTCTCTCACTTCCACATGTGTGACTCGGTTAATTGATGATTGCATGGATTAGTTAACTAGGACTAGGTGGCAGATCACTCTAGAGTCTATCGTTGAGTCCTCACATCTCTCTAGATCACTACTATGGAAAGAGGTTAAATTTGATGAGTATTTACCCTTTTTCTCTCTTTTTAACCATCATATACTTGTAGTTTTAAAAATTGCATGTCATCAGTGATGCCCACTTAATTCCTAAAACTGTCAAAATGATGGTAAGTTGACAATTTACCTGTAACTATATATATTTTTGTGTGAGAGAGAGATATTTACCATGTTTACAAATACCTTATATATGTGGGCAGTTGTAAAAAAAAATTCCATAAATTTCAACTGCCAATTGTGTCAAAGAAAAACAAAATTCCATAAATTTCAACTACCAGTTGTGTCAAAGAAAAACAGGTGTGTGAGAGGTATGTGTAGTTGCATTAAAAAAATTCTATAAATTTCAATTGTGTCAATAAAAAAAAATTGAAAAGGTAAAATCTAAAATTTCTCCTAAATTTGAGGACAATTTTTACTAATCATTAAAATAAGACAAGTTTTATATTCATTTGTTCCTAGTGGATCTAAATTTCTTAACCGTTTTTTAAATATGAGTACATGCAATTTCAAGAATGCCCAAATGATATCCATGGATTGCAATAATGATGGAGGCTTGGGATAGCTACCATTGAGAGGGGAGAAGTATTGGAAATTATACTCAGTGCATGAGTAGTGATTATTGAGCAGATTCTTGAGTGGTGAGTTCAATTTGCATCTGAACTATTTTTTTCCTTTTCCCATAGGTTGTAGTTATCTTGGCATCATTGCATGCATCCTACTTAGTGTTTGGTTGATTGTTTGTGTACAGTGATTGGATATATGTGGAATTGAGGCATAGAAAGAAGTTGGAACCTCTTATTTGGTGTTTTTTGAAATTGAAATTGTGTGCAAGATGTTATATCAAGGTAATATGTTAAGCTTTTTTGTTTATGTTTTTAATGGTGTTTTATTCCATGTGAAACGATTTGATGATGTTATGTTAAATGCAATTTCATAATAATTTTATGTTGTGCAAGGGATGTCTTTTTATTTACAATTAAAATGAACAAAAACACATATGACACATAATATTTAAATGACGGGAAAAAATAAAAAATAAAATGTCATGGGAAGTGCAGTTTTAAGAATAAACTCGTCATAAAATATTTACTTGAAGGGTAGGAGTGCTCATCAAATTTATACCTCGACTCTGGCGCATTAATTACTCATGTAGCATATAACTATTGTAAAGTATTCACTCTTTGAGTACAAAATACAGTGAATACAATTTTATTGATTATTTTCTCTCATCTCTTCTCTTCTTCTCTCAATTTGCAAGCTTTGTACGAATTGTTGTTAGCTAGATTCTCTATGCAAGTTTCACCACAATTCTACACTTCCAACGAGTGAAAAAAGAAGTGGAAAGGAAAGGTAAGAATATAAGAACCAATACACATCAATACAAGGATCCAAGCAGTAGCTGCAACCACTACTACAATATGGGACTATAGCATTGTCATTAGCATCAAATCCCAGTGTTTTTTTAAGAAAAAAAATCAAATTTGGAGTAGAAAAGGTACAATCCTACAAGGGGCGTTGTGTTTTGCATCAACATTACATTAGCACTGCATCATAATTTTTGACACATTCCCTACAAAGCATCATATTAGTGACAAAAAATAAGTTGCATAAACATTTCATGCATCGTGTAGTGATGTGTTGCATTGTTTTATTTACAAAAAAAAAAAATCTATAGAGTCACTTTTGCATCATGTATTCATAAGAAGCATGGTTTTTGTGTCGTATTAACATCTTAGTGCAATGATATTTCATATGGGTGTTGTGGTAAAGTTCCCCCTGCAGACTGGTGAAACCCCCCCATGGATCAAGAGCCCTCTTTGATCCAAAACAAAAGGAAACAAGTGGTTTACTACTTTCCCTCTAGATCTACTCTATATGTCAACAATCAGAATGAGAAGAGAAGGATAAACGACTCACCTCTTTTATGTTGGATGTCCTCGCTACTCCAGCCTTTGATATTGATGTCCAAGCTTCTTGGCACAAGGAAATTCCTACAAGGAACAAAGAGAAACCTCCTTCTTCCACACTAATTTGTTAAGCAGAAACAGATCTATCTATGATGAATTAAAAAATAATATACTTGCATATAATGAACACATATACATGAAGGGAATAGGCCAAGTTATGTATTATGTATTTCATCCTCCAACTGATAGGTTTCCCTTCCAACTTGTCTAGGAGTCATGACAAACACTTATTCATGGTGATGAAGTTGCAACACTTGGTAACGTGAAACACTTAAGTTCGACACTTAGGTGTGAAACTTAGGTGTATAATAGTTGTGACAATTAAGTGGGACATTTGGTAGTGAAACACTTGGGTGTGTAACAAATTCCCCCCAAAGTGTGAGGTTAGAAGAAAATATGATGGCCAAAACACTTTACAAAAATATGTATGTGAGGGTGTTGGAATAAGAGAGCCAGGCGGAAGAAGCAAACAAACATCAAACAATATATACATATCATCCCTGAGGTAGGCATACACATTCTAGGAATAGATTGATTAAAAGCATGGTTGTTGATCAATACACTTCAGATCCATGAAATCATTGACTAAGGATATGGCCATCAAAGATAGAATGTGGATCCATATCCCCATTACTCAATCAATTTGTAGCCATGAAAGAATACATAGTGGTGCTATGATATGAAAAAACATAGCCACAGACCAATACAAAGTGGATCTATGTGACAACATATATATTAGTAATATTTCCAGCATGATGACCATATTGGAATCTTCTAAGTACTCAAATAGTCTCCATCGCAACCTGGGTTCTTGAGGAGTTCCTAGGGTCTTCATCCCAATCTTGAAATGGTACGATTATATCCATGTGAATAAATGTGTTTATGTCGAACATGATACAAACCACTTGATTACCAATCATTGATGTATATCATTAACAAGTGCGAGGGAAATTACCAATGATGACAATGACTCCTAAGTATTGTAGTACATTCCAACAAATGTGAATAAATGAGATAAAGTCAAACATTTGTGGAATCATTCTATCAGAGGTTAATGATGTAAACCTACTATTGAAAGTGAGGGGACCTTCCATTGAGGCATGCAGGCTCCAAGGTACTGATTGGATTCAAATTTTAATTCTTGGATAATGTGTTGAAGTCGACAGAAAAAGACTCATCGAAGGAGGACCATGATGTTTCCCCCATTATCAAAATGAAACTAACACAGTAAAGTGATGTAATATGATAGATCAAATGAGCATAAATTGACCTGAGGATAAAAATTGGTAATACTACGGAGTGGTGGATTTGGGATGAAACTTCCCTTGAACATTGTGAGGCATGACAAATGACTTAGCAGCATTGACTCAACTGAGAGATAGACCAAAACATTGTGCGGCGATAATTGGGGCACTCTTCGGGTGATTCGAAGGAGTATAATTACTCATAGGATTGGTATGAATCAGAGACAAGCAGATTACCCAACTATAATACAAGATGAAAACAGGTGTTATGTTCAAGGATGACAACAAATAGCTGCCATAATTATTTCTGATAACTAACCCACTTCCCTCAAAATTTTCCCCCACCATGAACTGTGAGTACCTCTTTGTTTTTTAATGAGATTGAGGAGGATAACAAATGTTCGGTATCGCTCATCTTCGATGATTCCCTCAATGTATAATTTTACAAGGCCAAAGAAGGTAAAATAATCGATCTTTTCATGTTTAGAGTCTGAAAAGATCTTAAAGAAGACTCCAAAGAGTTCTTATTTTTCGTAAATTTAGTCCCCCGAGCCTAAAAAAGTATAAAACAATACAAGGGAGAACTCTTCTAGCCAAGGTTGACTAGAGTATTAATTTTTCGTAACTAGTCCATCCCATCCAAAAATGGGTTAAACTTATAGCAAATAGACACCTTTGCAAATCCTTTTAACGAGTGTTAAAGAAAATAAGATCGCTCGAAAATCTTTTCATGTTCAGAGAGTCTGAAAAGAGCTTAAAGGAGACTCCAAAGAGGTCTTTTTTCATATAATTTTATGAGCCTAAAAAAGTGATAAAAGTATACTGAATAACTTATTCTCATGCATTTACGAGCACGGGAAAGAACAAAGACTAAGCTCGTCTAGAGAGAATGAGTGGCATGCAACTAAGTTCTAATGGGCGGAACAACTCGTAAGCAATGATTGTGATAGGGCGTAGCAAGTGGGCATGGCGAGCAAGGACCACTCATAGCAGTGTGTCTCTCTAAAGGGTAAATGCAAAATGGGTGCAACATGATGTGAATGGCTAGCATCAAGCATAATTGCAATGGCCATAAGAAAGTGAGATGACAAATAGCAACAAAGTAGTAGAAAGAACAACCATTAAGTAGACAATAAGATGTCTGCTTCATTTTTCAACTAGCTTGAAACAGAGAATGAACTATACTCAAAGTGTCTGCTTCCTTTTTTAACAAGATTGAAACATAGAATGAAACTTTTCACAGGGTGTATGCTTCATTTTTTTAAACGAACTTGAAACAGAGAACAAAATTGTGCTTGGGGTTGGTTTCATTTTTTAACGAGTTTGAAACTAAGAATGAAATTGTGCTCAGGGTTGGTTTCATTTTAAATGAGCTTGAAACTGAGAATGAAATTGTGCTTGGGGTTGGTTTCATTTTTAAATGAGCCTGAAACTAAGAATGAAACTATGCTCAGGGTTGGTTTCATTTTAAACAAGCTTGAAATTGAGAATGAAAATGTGCTCAGGGTTGGTTTCATTTTTAAACGAACTTGAAACCGAGAATGAACTATGCTTGGAATGATACCCATTGATGGGTTTCTTCCCAATGTGATGTCCA
>CBVK0100306776.1:0-13889 GCA_900067695.1 Picea abies
TCCTTCCAGTTGTAGCTAGAGAATTCAAGGAGTTGTAGCTTCCTTCATGTTGGAGCCTGTAAATAGGGGGTTGGATCCTCCTTCCAATTGGTGATAGAGAATTGGGAAGTTGGTGCTTCCTATGAATGTATTCTTGATATATATAAGAAAGTATTCCGTGGTTTTCTCCCATTTGGGTTTCCATGTAAATTATGGTGTACTATGTATTCGTGGTTGTTTATTATGCATTGATGAATGATATTGTTTATGATGCAATAATATACTGAATGCATAAGTGATAAACTATTGAATATTGTTGATAAAGTTGAAGTTTATATATTGTGATTGAAAATGGTAAAAAGTGCTCATACTGATTCAACCCCCCTCTCAGTATTCCAACATTCTTAGAGTGATATGTCCTAGGAATGATAATTCATTAACTCCAAATTTTGAAGCTTGATCTTGATCCCTGTAGATACAAATAGATTTTGGTAGTTGGATAGGGGGATTTTGGGGGAAATAAGTCCTCAACTCCATGTAAAAAACAAGGGGTGTTCTATTAAAACAACAACAACAACAACTCTACTAAGTAAAATAATTTCATAACATTAGAATACAAAGACGTCGTAAAATTGAAATGACTCAAAAACTCCATGAAAGACAAAAATCTTGTAAATTGGTTGCTACCAAAGTAAATGATTTTTTCACAAATAAAGTTAAAAAATGAAGTAGATTAAGTTATTTAGTCAAATAACAACACAAATAATATTTACATAATGCTTTCAAATTGTACCCTGTGTTTTAGGTTGACAACATCCACTACAATTCAATGTGGTGACATGTAGAATAAATTGATCATTTATCCTAAATACACAAAAGTGAGGTTTAAATATGGGTCATTAACACAACGATATTTCATCTTAATAGTTATATCACAACTCGTAGTGACATGTAAACAAATTGACCATTTATCTTAAAACATGCAATGACAAGGTTTAAAGTTGAGTCATTAACATGACAACATTTCATCTCAATCATTGTACTACAACTCAATGAACTATGTTGATTTTTTAGCCATATAGTCTTTTATCATTCCCCCCCTTCCTGTAGTTCCAACATTATTCATCCCATTTTCAAAGTTATAGACCACCTTGATCTTCATAATTATATGATCACTATAGTTAAATACATTTTAGCCAAGTTATTTGCTATCATGTTGGATGAGTACAATTTAGAATTTCTAGAGACAAAGAGATGTTATATAATGGGTCGAGTTGGTTTAGATAGAATCATCAAACTACATATCATATCCTAATTCTCAAGGCCATTGTAGAGGAGGCAAAAATGAGCGTGGGGATATTTTATTATTGTTTTGTTTATTGCATTCAATATTGTCCTTAGACACACTTTGCTTCAAAGACTAAAGGACCAGGGATTTCCATATATGAGTACTTCTCTCATTGCTACTATATACGAAATGATTTTAGGAAAAGTTAAAGTTGGAACAATTGCCACTACTTACATTCACAATGCTATTGGTATTAATCAAGGTTGCTCATTGTCTCCCACTCTTGTCACTTATATATAGATGAGTTGGAGATCAAGTTGTTTGGCAACAATTTGTTACCCAATAAACGTTGTATTGTTTCTAGGGTTACTATTGCCATCATGCTATTTGTAGATGATATTGTCATTGTGTTTCATACCAATGATAGTCTCCAAAATCATTTTTATATTCTCAATGAATTATGTGACTCTATGGATTGGAAGCTAACCTAAAAAAGACTAATGCCACAACTTTCAATGTTTCCAAAAAGAGCTATCTAAAATTCTTCTTTGTTACAAAGGAAAGAAAAAGAATGTCACCACATCTCATATAGGCATGTTGTTTATTATATTGACATTTAGTATGGCCCCACTTATGAAAACCTAACTAACAAGAGTTATGCTACTTCAGTCTTTCAGAGACACAATGTTTTCATATTCAATTTTAGGATGTTCAATCTAAGTTCAACGTTTTCCACTACTTGGTATCACAAATTCTATTGCATGGAGGTGAGATTTGTTGTACCAAACTTCAATCAACATAATGGTCTTCCACCGGGAGAGCCCTTATCTCCATGCTCTTTGAACTCATTAGATACAAGAGATTAGTCCCTCATGCTATTATTTTTACAGATTTCAAGGTTTACCCAGGCACTATCCACATTATCGTTTGCATGCACCAACTTTGTTGTGTTATTGATTATGCTTTTGGTAAGTAGTGGTATCTCATTCTTGTGCTATAGTTTTTCATGCATTTAGCAAAACATAAACATCGACAGTCTTGATATGTATAGGTCACGACTCTTTTGCACTCCTTTGGGCTAGATATTGACAATCTTCCACCATCCAATATCTCTATCCACAATCTTAGAACAATTATGGAGTTTATTTTTATTTTTTACATGTAACTTCTCACCTCACCCTCCATCCCTTAAGCAAGAGTGAGACATTCCTTATGGTTCATGAAGAGCCTCAATCAACAATTTGTTAGTGACGAGCAAACATGTCACAAGCTAGATTTGAACCCAGTTAAGGAGGATACCAATTTCTCCTCTCAACCACCCAAACTAGACCCAATTGACTATGACAGAGGTAATTTGCAGATCTTATATAAGATATATATGGATTTCACCAAGAGAGTAGTTTTCTCCTAGCTTCATCATTATTATTGTAGTTATTTCTAAATCAAGAATGATTTTATCATCAATATAATCTATCTCAAGGGCCAACTCTCACATAGCCTTCATTCTCTCGTGCATATTCTTTGGAGTTGTTTTAGGTACATCCTTTCTCTTTTTTATAAAATCTCATTAACCAAATTTTGTTACTTAAAAAATGATTACACCAAGAAATGTTCTCTACAACCTAGTATAAATAAGATATTATAATAGAATAGGTATAAATGTTTTTAAGGATAGAAAAACTTGAAAAAAAACTATAGCTTAAAAAATTTAATTTCTCTCAATATTAAAATAGACTAAACTCACTCTCTCGCACACATATATGATGTTTATTGTTGTGTATTTTTTTTATAAATATAATTTAACTTTTATTACTATTTTTAATTTTTAAAATATAATTCACAAAACAAATCAATGCATATCTCAAACACAATAAAGCATAATTTTTTGTAAAAACAAACTCCCCATCATTACGCTGTCTTCATTAGAGATCGATGCCACTCTTATAGATGATTAAGAACTCTAATTAAAATGATTTCATAACATTAAAATACAACGATGTCATAAAATTGAAATGACTCATCTACCCCACGTAGGACAAACATCTCGTAAATTGGTCCACGCGATGACAAAGTAAATTATATTTTCATCAATTGTTCCTGTAAATTAAAGCTTATTAAATGAAATGGACCAAATTATTCATTCAAATAATAATAATAAGAACACTAATAATAATTAAAAGGTATCCGGATAATGTACTTGTCTTTTAGGATGCGGTGAAACATGTATATATGGAAATCTATAATGTTTGAATGGTGTACGAGTAAGTTAGTCTTATAATAAAATGATTTTTTAATTACAAATTTAATAAGAAATTTTAAATATAAGAATTTAAACATGATCAAAATTTTTTACAGGGTAAAATGATATATTTGGAATTCCAAAGTTTCAAATTAATAATAACTTTTGATTTCATGTATTTGGGATTTTTCTATCTCAATAAATAATTTTGATTCTAAAAATATTCTAAAGTTTATTACATAATAATTAAACAACTTCTAACAATAATATATCTATAATATCATTAAAATCTTTTACTTTAAATTAACTAAATTTAAAACTAATAAAATATAATAAAGAAATAATCTTATGAAAATGTTTTTCTTTTAATTTACAAAATAAAATATTAATATTGATAATTAATTTCTTTACCAATTATAAATACTAGTAATCGTAGAGTAAAGAATAAAACAAAACAAAGTCCATTCTCATGAAATATCTATCATCACATGGCTTAAAGGTCCCGCCAATTATTTATATGAATACATGCTTCTACTTTGTAGTAATCATTATATCATGAGTGGGCCTTGTTTTATGACAACACCGAGACAAAGTTGTAAGGCCATCTCATCCACATGGGAATTTGTAAACAATCATTATGTTCAAAAGGACAACACATTTCTCTTCTTCCCCTATAAATTATGGCATTTCACTCTTAAATTTTTAGCTTAGCCAACTTGATAAAAACATGTTTGTTTTTTATTAAATATAATACAGGTTTTAAAAAATAAAAAATCAATAATTATATATTTTGAAATTGATTTATTATTTAAAATAAATCATTATTCATTCTAATGACAATTTTTAATAAAAAATCTATTTATATAAAACTTTTTAAAATGAAATGATGGTGATTTATGTATGAGGTGGAATAATTAAAGAAGGAACCTTTGCAATACAAATAATTTATATCTAGTGGAAAAATTGTTCGAAATAAAGAAGGAACCTTCGAGATCCACCATGATCCCTATGGGGGAGCTCTATATGGGTAAAGGGACTATAAATTGGTTGAAGTGATGGTGGTTTATATATATTGTGGAAAGATCCTTGGAATTAATGAAACTTCGAGATTCTCTACGGTTTATATATATTGTGGAAAGATCCTTGGAATTAATGAAACTTCGAGATTCTCTACGAGCATTCTGTGGATTTTTATTTTTATAAATAAATTTAATAAAATAAAAAGTGATTTAGGAGTTTAAAATTTTATTTTTTATAAATAAATTTAATAAAATAAAAATGTTTTAATTATATTTTTATATTTGTTAGAAGTTGGTGATTTAAAAAGTTAGAGTTTTTGCTTATTTATAATTTTGATAAAATTTATAAATATATTAAGATAAATTATTGATTTTTATTAATTTTATATTTAAAAAAAATCATTTATCACAAAATTCAATAAAATAGTTTGGTCTCAATTTTTTAAGTTTTTCATTTTTATTGGTGAAATCCTATTATATATTGTTTAAATATTGTTTTTAAATGTTTAAATTTATTTAAACTCTAAAATCTGCTATTTTAAGTAAAATTAATATGAAAAAAGTGATTCAAAAATGATAAAAAAGTAGAACATTTAAACTAAGTAGATAAATTAATTTTGTGAATATACAATCTGCTATAATTACAAAACTATGTGACAAGGGGTCTCATACACTAATTTGATGTCTATAACTTTAAAAATAAATTATTATTATTATTCAACATAGAAACACATCACTTTTAATGGAAAATCTATTTGATTTTAGATATTATTAAATTTTACTGTGGAAACCCTATTTGATTTTAGATATTATTAAATTTTAGTGTGTACAGAGTTATAATTGAAAGAAGGGTTAATTATCAATTCAAAAGGAAAAGAGTAGAAGTTTTCAATGATATGGTTTTAAAATGGTTAAAAATTCTTTTCTTATATTTTTAAATTAATAGAAGAATTTTAACCTAAAAATAAAGAAGCTCAAGTTTATTAATGAAACAATTTCAACATAAAAGAGTTCAAAGTATTTAGTAGAAAAATTTCAATGAAAAATAATTATAAGTTAATAAGGAGAACAATTTCAACTAAACTAGAATTTACACCGTCAAAATCTGTTCTTGACCAGGAAAAAAGACTTGTGACCAAATCAACTCAGAATTTACACCCTCAAAATCTGTTCTTGACCGGGAAAAAAGACTTGTGACCAAATCAACTCACATGCTGAAGTAATTGTGAGAGCATCCCCATTCACTAACTACTCAACAATTTTCACTAACAAATTACATAATGTAAGACCAAAATTTATGCTCACATAATTTTCTATGGAATTGTATACCACTATAAGAAATTGTATAAGCTAGTAAAGATTTAGAAAGAGAGGAGGACCCTCATTTCCTTCTATCCATTCATTATAAGATATTTCCCCTCTTGCATGTGGATAACCTTCTTTGATAGAAAGTTTGCCTCCTTGTTTTGTTCTCTATAAACATGAGAAAAACTGATATTATTGAAGGTTCTTATGAGCTCTTCAATTCTGTCCTTTTATCTCACTAAAAAAATTACTTGCAACTTAAACAACAATACTACATATACAACTTTAATAGTTAAAAAGAAATCAAAATACATAACTTTTTTATTTACATACAACATTAATCAAAATACATAACTTTTTTATTTACCAAAATAATTAGACTTTATCAATTTACAATTCAACATTTTAAATAAATTTATACTTTTCCAAATCAAATATCACATTTAGTATTTACCTATTACAATATTCAACATTTTAAACTAATTTATACTTTTCCAAATTCAATATCGCATCTTAATTTAAATCCAACATCACAGCTTAATTTCCTTATTCTTCCAAAATTATGAAATGACAAATTATTTTATTTTAAATATAAAAAACCTCAAAAAAATAATTCTTTAAAAATCTACTATAATCAATGAAACAAAATACAACTCAAAGAAAATTCCATCAAATACAAAATTTTTATATCCAATAAAATGAATTTATCTCCGTATTAAGTTTAAAAAAACAAATAATTTTCACAGACAATAAAATGAATTTATCTACGTTTAAAATACCATTAAATTAATTAAAAAAATATATACGTTGTAAAGCATGCACATATTACAATGAAGGGCACATTATTCGTAATAATATTTTTTAACATTCTTTCGCCCTTCTTATATTACATGCTGTACTCCAAGTTTTCTTCCCGCGTAAGTCATTTATTACTTGCCACATACTATATCTGACCCCAGAGCCGCCAGAGCCGCCAATTGAAGCGACCGCTAAAAATAGCGGATGCCGTTTAAAGCTAAATCCTCACGCTGAGATGGATTTAGGTCTAAACTGAAATTCCCAGCTAAGTTAAACAGGAATGAATGAGAAGCTGCTCCGAAGACTGGAACTGGAATTCTGTGGCAAGGCCCTTTCTAGCAACTGTGCAGGGCGACTTTCAGGGTTCTCGTGTTCGAGGCTTGAACTCTCTCCACGCTCAAATATGAGTAGGAAATGCTGGAAATGGCGGCACCCTGGAGGGAAATTACAGTGAGCTCTCTGCATATAGGTTCACTCAAGATTGGAGCTAGGGTTTGGTGCTTAAGGAAAAAATATGCATAGGGTCAGGGTCAGCATTTTGGACTTCAATTTTACAGATCGCGAGGTTGAAAATCGTAAAAGATTCAGCTCGTCTTGCTGCCGTTGAAAAATAGTTTGAATCAGAGGTTGGTCGGTTTGAAGTTAGGCATGCGGCCTTCGAAGCAGAAGAAGCTCCTCCGAGGGGACAAGGTGGAGGTAAATTTTCTTCTGTTTTTCCTTTTAGTTCTCCTTTTTGTAGTACTTGCTTTCTGCTCGAACTAGGCTGCTTCTTTTGCTTAATTTCACAGAGTAGAGAGTAAATTGAAAGTACATAGCAGTGCTCCAGCATAGAATTCTGCATACTCAGTAGTTAAATTTTTGTTTTTCATTACGAGCTAAGGGCTTCCGCCGTAGGGCTTCGATTGATGAGAGGAGAGATCATATCATTAAATCATTTTTACATAAATGATGAAATTGAAGTACATTATGACGTATTTTACTGCATGCAAACCCTAAATCTCAAGGGAATCAGAGCGCATTTGAAACCCTAGTTTTCCTGCAGGTTCGACAGCACGAGGAGGGGCTGCGGGGGTCGTGGCATGCTGGAGTTGTGAAGAAGGCGAGGAGATTACAGCGTTTTGTTGAGTATAATGAACTTCTGAATGAAAAAAACAATACGAAGCTCGTTGAAAGTATTCGAGTCGGGCATGCTATTGATGGTTTGACGAGTAGCCTGAAACATGGTAAAACCTACAGGGGCTATATCAGGCCCTTGCCGCCAGCTTTGGAGAATTGTGAGCAGAAATGGAGCTACGGGCTCTGCGTGGATGCNNAATGGAGCTACGGGCTCTGCGTGGATGCCCTTTTGGATGATGCATGGTGGGAGGGCGTGCTTTTGGACAATGACGAAGATTCCGAAGAAAGGGTGGTGTTTTTCCCGGACGAAGGTGATGAGCAGAAATTTCATGTGAAGCAACTTAGAGTGGCACAAGACTGGGATGAATCGGAGGGGACTTGGAGTGTCCGGGGTCATTGGGTTTTGGCCACCATGCGAGAAAACTTTGAGCGCGAAGATTTGTCTATTAAAGAAATTTGGTATTACTTGAGACAGAAGATGGATTTTCTGAGGAGAGCAGGAGAATGGACCGTTGGCGAAGAGAGCTTGTGGCTGAAGCTCATGAAGGAAGTTATTCGGGATCGTATAAGTCAACCTTTAAGTCAGATGCCTGTAGGCGTCGAGACGTCCACGCAGGACTTGACATTAGCTTGTAGTTACATGAGAAGGGGGGAAGACTTGCCGTCTCAATATGCAGGAGCATGTTTAGATTCCAGTGGATTGGAAGGTTTGGCCCAAGCTCAGGAGTGCAAAAGAGATGCAGATTCTAGCTTGACCCCAGACAACCAAACGTGGGCCATAGTTCTCCGTGAAACACTCTACCCGAAAGAGACATTCGATTCTGGTGCTGCTCCAGATGCTTTAATGGTTGTGCAGACTGATGGTGAATGTTTGAAGAATCCAACAGACCACAGTAGAGATAAGCTATGGGAGGTTCCTGTTAGGGGGGCAGACTTGGAGGATCAGCCAAATTGTGTAGTCAACGAATTATTTGAGGTTCCATCCAGTGGAGCAGATTTTTTGGTTCAAACAGACTGCACAGACAAAGATTTATCCGAGGTTCCTGGCAGAGGGGCTGATTCAATAAGCTTAAAGGAATGCACCAGAATCTTAGGCAACGGGGAAGTTGTGAAGGATCAAGCACCTTATACATTCTCAGTTGGTAGAGAATCATACAAGAATCTGGCAAATGGGTCAGATTTGCAGGGTCAAACAGATTGCCTGGACAGAACATTATCTAAGGATTCCTCCCGCAGGGCAGGTCTGAAAGAACAAACAGAATGTTTGAAGAAGTCCGGTTCAAAAGAACAATCGCAATGTGTTAAGGTACTGTCCTTTGTTCCAGCCAATGATGCAGATTTGAAAAATAAAACAGATTGCATCGAGAAAATTCTGTCCCAGTCGCCTGCCAAGGAGGCAGACTTAAAAGACCAAGCAGAGTGCAAATTTGACAGGGTATCATCAAAGGATCTAGCCAGTGGATTGGAGGATGGAATGACCTCTACAAAGGGGAGAGAATTATCTAATGGCAGGTCATTTTCGTTAGTCATTGATGGAAAGCCTGTACAGCAGCACAGGCCAGGGCGCATATCAACTCAATCATGGGAGCCTTCTGCAAAAGGAGAAACTGTTGATGCTGAATATTGTCCTCCAGCAGCCCTTAACTATAATCTTGCTTTGGACAAGACTGTAAAGAAGCAAGCTCGCATAAAAGCGAAAATGCATCTCCTAGCTGTAGGATGGAGATTCGAGTTTAAATCTCGCAGGGGACATCACGATGTTCGCTATATTTCCCCTACGGGCCAGATTTACTATTCTCTTTTACAAGCGTGTTCGGCTTGGAAGCAGCAGCAGAAGATTCAGGGAGTAACAGATGGGAACCATGAAGATAATGTGGAGGCTGACAAGTCAAGAAAATGCATTCCGGTGGGTGTTTCCTCATCTCCTCTGCAGAAAACTCGGACAAGGGTTTCAAGAAACATGTCTTCAAGCGCTGTATGTCCAAAGAGGTCAAGGAGAGTCTATAGGTCTGGGGAAGTAGCAAAACATGAATACAACAATAATGAAATTGCTGAGGATGCTTTGAAAAATCACATAGGAATAAAGCGACGGGTATTTAGGAGTCAAAAGATGCATAACTGCGTCAATAAGAGGAGAAATGTTTCAGGTGAAATGATTCCTCTCACAGAAACAGCTACGGGATGTACTTTTGAGTCAGAGAGCTTTGACCAGGAAAATGTGATGAGAAGTGCAAGCACAGAAGGATCAAAACCGAAAAAGTCAAGGCAAGGTCTATTAGCAGTTTCTGGATTTAGCAGTAAAAAGCATAAACTTGGTTCAGAAGATTTGCTTGAAGGTCAGAAACGGAAAAGAGGAAGACCATGCCGCCTTCTGAAAAGGAAAGGGAAACCAGGCAGTGGTTACCGGATGCAGGTACTTCCTTCTACTCCAGGAAAATCAAAAGATTTATCTTCAGGCCAGGTTAAGCGCACTGTTCGATCGGTTTTATCCTGGATGATAGAAAATGGCATGGTGGCCCCAAACCAGAAAGTTTTTTATTGGAATAGAAAGGAGAATTGTCCACAGGCAGAAGGCTGGATAACCTGTGAGGGAATTATGTGTGCATGTTGTAAAAAGTTGTACTCTCTAACAAACTTTGAAGTTCATGCTGGGAGCAAGAATCACCGGCCTTCTGCAAACCTCATTTTGGAAGATGGCAGATCTTTACTGCAATGCCAGATGCAGGTACTGGACGACAATAACAAGTTAAAGGGGCGTAGAGCTTCATCAAGAGAAAGAAGGAAGAAAATAACTCCTCTATTTGAAAGCGATGACGTCTGTAATATCTGTCATGTTGGTGGAACATTGATATTATGTGACCATTGTCCATCTTCATTTCATTTAGAATGCATTCAAATGGAGGTATGTTCCGCAGCAACTTTGTATTAATTTCATCCCCATATCTTTTGGTTAGATAAAAAAATTTCACTATTAGTCACATTGCACTGCATGGAACTTTTCTTCAGGCTGTGTATTTCTACAGTTCATTGGTTTTGGTTGATGTATTATTTTTTTCTTGATAGGACCATACTGTGCTGTTTGTTGTTGCATGACATACTGAGGTTCTAGGTCTATGAATTTGTTTGTCAGTTTTGGCATGGGCTTATTCGTTGTCATTTTGTTTCCTGTGAAAGTGGGAGATTGTAGAAGTTGAGTTGGAAGAACACATACATCTCTCAGAACACTTTTTGATTGTTGCAAACAGAAACTACTTTTCAACTCTTAAAATGATGGAATATTAGTTTTATGCCCTAGCTTGTCCTTTTTTAACTTGGATACATGTTCTGTTAGAAATAGTGGTTTGTTGTTACATTTAAATATTTATTTTATAGTGAATGGCAAACCCATGAAGTAATTTTCTATCATATCCTCACTGCTTTGTGGGCATTTTCAGTTCCAAGATAAGATAAGATAAGATAATTTTATTATTGTGCAACGAATGACCACAAAAGTAGGTCAACGGGACTAATATGTGTAGTGTGTGAAATGACGACATCACTAGTGGTTGATAAGGTGCACCGTATCAGAACCCTATAAATTAAAAATCAACTGTGCAGTGCGAGCATGTTTACAGTGGATGGAAACCAAAGGCTTTGATCCTTGGCCCAAAATGATATTTTAAAACCCACTGCATAGTATATATATAATTACAGCAGGAAATTACCATGACATGAAACATGGAGCTGTATACCAAGAGTTTCTGTATACCAAGAGATTCTAAAAACTTCCTGTAGAAGCATAAAAATTAACAAAAAGAGTATTTGTTATCTTATGACAACTGGAGACAAAATTAAGATTGATGCAAAAGACCTGCATAGATCTTCTTAAAGGAGACTTCAAAGTCCAAAACGAAGTTGATTCCAAATAAAATCTCAAGTTTTACCATTTACGGCCTTATGCCATCTTGAACAGTTGTACAGTAACATGCACCTCTGGACCACAGATTTCTTCTGCTGCAAGTGATGTCACATCTCAAAGTTATTGTGCATACCTTGCAAAATTTGAATATTGGATGTTTCATTATTACATGCACCTATATAACTATTTGATATGCAAGGCATAATTACATAGGCTAATTCACATCATTTGAGGAAGATATAAACCACAATGCTTCAGTTTTCAAAAGTGAGGAATCGTGTATAAACAATTGAAATAAACATAGATATAGCTGCTGTAGAATCAATTGGGAGGAGTTTAAGCTCACACACAATCAATGCGGTTGACATAATTTTCATGGGCCCTATTGCAATCTCTATGGGTTTGGGCAATTCAGCTTGGATTCTCTACATCATGCCTTGCAGGAAGCAAGTCTCATCTCGAATAGGAGAAATTATCAAGAGAATGAAGTCATTGCTCTGTTAAACTATCCAAGTGCAAACATAGAACTTGTAGCAGGATTTTAAAGTTCAAGCACTCTTAGAAGTATTGGAAAATACATAAACATGAGAGAGAGAGAGAGAGAGAGAGAGAGAGCCACAGCCATTTCATTTCGTTTCTCCGCCTGTTCTTGTATGGGCTTCTCATGATGGCCTCAATCTCTATCTCCGCCTGTTCTTGTATGGGCTTCTCATGATGGCCTCAATCTCTAGTCCCTTTGACGCTTAGTGTAGTCTCTAGTGGACAACAGAAGTTCTCTTCTTGTAAGAATTGTGAGGCCAATATTCATCTTCACCAGAATCTTACGGGGTGGCAAAGGCTCTGGAGACGTTCACCATACTTGTCTTGATTTACTTTGTGGCGAGGTTTCAAGGGCGTAACAGTCCCTGGCATCATTTTTCTTTTCTTCCACAAGTGGCATCATCTTCTGATGGCTGTATCTATTCATTAGATGTAACCAATTTCATCTACTCAGCTTTTTTTTGTTATGATTAACCAATCTAAAACTCGACCAGTTTGTTTAGCTGTGAATATAGTGGAAGGTGAAGCACAAACATTATAACTAGGTTTACCAAAATATCTCCGCAATGAAATTTAAGAATTAGAGTTTGGTTTGAAAAGTTAAAATATGTAATATTGCATATTAATTTTATTGGTCTAATCTGAAGGTAAATGCCATTGCAGCTTCTTCCTGAAGGAAATTGGTACTGTCCAAGTTGTCGCTGTGTTTTGTGTGGGGGGAGTGAATTCAATGGTGATCCAGAATGCTTCACAGAGATGACAATTCTCTTTTGTGATCAATGCGAACGCCAGTGTAGGATTATGCCCTCGATATTAAGATAGAGTGTTTTCTTGTTCTTAACTTGATTGCTCTTGTACTGATGCATCTTCATCCAGACCATTCACATGTTTAATTATGGGATGTCTCTGCAGATCATGTGGGTTGCTTATATGAAAGAGGGATGCCGAAATTAGACTCTTGTCCTGAAGGCAATTGGTTTTGTAGTAAAAAATGCTCAGAGGTAAATATGGTCTTCATTGCCATTCTTTTTTATATCAATGAATATTGCTTTTTTTGCCTGATTCAAATGCTGCTGTAGCCATGTCAGTGGGAGTAGTGTTATGCAGAATTTTGATTCAGGAAGATCTATTGAATTAAATGGCATTCTAAAATAACATTACGGTTGTAAACAAGTGGGCACTCCTTTGCAATAGGTGTGGGACATAGTGCCAAGGATTAAATCAAAACCTTTTCTTTGAAACTAAGCTGCACGAAACGTGTACAAGTTTCTGAAATGGGTTTGCCTGGAAACATGACCCCTCCCAAATGTGTATGTGGTATATAAAATATAAAAAATAAATAGATACATATATTTTTTAAATAACACATTATCTTGCAAGAAAATAGGCAAGAAAATAAGAATGATACACATAAATGACATTTTAAAGGGAAATCCATGTCTATATTAACTTTTATAGATGATTACATGCTGCAAAATCCCATAGCTTGGTGGTCGACTCTTGACCAATGCCAATCCCATACCCTTATGCATGATAGAATCCAGTGGAAACACTACAATCCTGCCCACACCGAAATCCTGAAAACTGTTAACTCTGTTGAATTTTGAATGGAATATGAAATTCTAGATCTCCATATGAAGTCCAATGAGGCTGGAACTGTTAATGTTTAAGCCATTATTATAGTTCTTTGCATTTTATTAGATAACA
>CBVK0100306777.1:0-13889 GCA_900067695.1 Picea abies
TTTGTTTGCTTGTGAAAAAAGGGGTTTAGATAAGGGTAGAAGGTTAAAAGCAGTCTATTAAGGGTCATGATCTGTGTATAAGTTTAGAACCCTAGCTTATTAGTCCATAGGGTAGAATACCCCACAACAAGTTTTATTCCTTTGTTTATGCTTAGTTTGGTGAACCTCCTTTTTCAACTTAGTCTTGTTTACATGCCTGTGTGAAGTAATTTTCATAACTAAGTCATCATTACAACCTTGTTTTACTTTCTTGGAGATGGCTTTTCTAGTGTTGGGGTCATTTGCATTAGCACCTTCTGTGACTTCTCGCATTCTTACAAAGGGTCAAAACCAATTAGTACCATAACCAATTGAAAACAAGTGGGATAAAAATGTTCTCTTTGGGTCAAAACATTTGAATGCTTCGCCTTCTTTTAAGTGAAAGGAATTCAACAATTCAGTCTTTTCAGATAAATGGGCTAGACTTCTGATTGAAATATCAACAACTCAAAAATGCAAAGAGATAAATTGATGCTTCTTTTTCTTATCGAAGAAGGAAAATCGTGATTTTTATTGTCTATGGACCTCAACTTAAAAATATATTTCACAAAAAAAATGGAGAAGAAGGAGAGGTTTTCCTTCAAATATGAATAATATGATATGAGTAGAATATTCATCATACACGTGAATTCCTTTTCCATTGAGAAAATTCAATGCTTCCTCTTTGAGTCTCATTGGTTGTGTTCCAATAAGAATATGTCCCTGAAGATTCATCTTACACTTGATAGAAATGAAATGGTTCCAATGGGTCATTATCAATATCAATATTACCCCTTGGGGGTAGTCCTTCAAATACATTGCAATAAACCAAAGAAAAAAAAAATACAAGGTCATAAAGAACCTCTTTGCTTGGAGTTGACAGTCACGCCATTTTTCTGAATAAATTAGGAGTTAACAAAATGGGAGTCCTTTTATCTTCTATGACTCAAATCAGTATGTGATTAGTGTCAAATGTGTTTGCACACTAGGATACGAACTCTCGGAAATAAAGGACCTCTATCATGCAACCTTCCTTGGCTAAATCGGATGTCCAATTTTTGTTTATGTGTTTTTTCTCTGGGGTGAGATTAGAATACCACTGATAAGTCGTAGACCAGTGAAATTATTTATCCCTGTGGGATAATAAATTGACAGTATCTCCACAAAAGGATCTTTCTTCTTTCTATTTTCCATCTTTTCCCCCTTATTTAATATAGTTTGATATATGTGAAGATTATTGATATACATTAAGGACCTTTAACTGATAGGAAACTAAGATCATTAATAGTCCTTAATGAAACATCCCTTCGACATGTACACCTTCCTCCAAAATGCATGTGAATTATTAATAGTAATCATCATTCGTAAGAAGATGGCATATGGGAAAATGTGATAGTTAAGCCTCATTTACTTATGTCAATCTCCTTTATCTCATGGATCCGGAAATCATAAATGAACCATAAATCACCTTAAAAATGCAAATCGAGAAAGGTTGCATGGTGGGAAAAGTGCTAAATATGGGACATTCAATGTAGAGAGAATGTGGAGTGACAAGTCGTACAGAAGTGAGAGCTATGCAAAGAGAGATCATGTGGAGAAAAATGTTGTTGCAAAAAAGGTTGATGCGAAGGAATGGTTTGCGGAAAAATTATTTTTTGATGAGTTCTCCGCATGGGACACAACACAAAATAAACTAAGTGTCAGGCCAATCCTGAATACTATTAAAATAAAGTGTAGGGTATTTATGTGGAGTGCAAAGAATAGACTCAATGTGAGATGAAGAGCATGAACTTGATGCAAGGTTTCTCAACATAACGAAAATAGGAAATTAATAAAATGTCTATGTTGTAGGAAAATCTCCCTGCGGACAGGTAGATTGCCTCAAAGAGCTTGACCCTAACTCTAAGACAAAAAATGCTTAACATGGACACTGAATTCCTTTCAAATCTATCCAAACTAACACATGAGAAGGAAGGAGAACATAAGTACCTCTTTATCGACATTTGTCCCTGCACGCTCCTAGTTGCGCTTCGATCCTTTGCTCCTCACTAGATCTTTTGGACAAAACAAGATACGACCACTTCCTATTCTATTGATATTAGCTTGAAAATATATCTATCTATCAACGATAAGTTCATGTAACATCAGACACAAACTAGAAAGAAACAGGCCAAGCGTGTCATATTAATGAGAATAACGATAGCAGTGCTTACAATCGTAGATGCAAATGCGACATCTTCGTTAAGTCCCCTTCGTCTAACCCTTGCCTGAAAGATCCACAACCTAGATAACAACAACTTCACTGATCACTCTCCTTTGGCTGACTATGTGTTTCCTACAAGATCATAGGTTACATGCTAGCAGTTCCTCCTCCTTTCCACCATCTTAGAGCTTGCTTATATAGGTTAAGAGGAGCTTAACCTCTTGAGTTATCTTTAGAACAAGTTGGGAACCTTCTCCTTAGATCAGGGATCTCTTGATGAAACCAAGAATTCAAATACAACTGCCTCCTAATCTTGAAATATCCTCTCCTTATTCTCCTCAACGGGCCAACTACTGCCCCAGATTAAGCAACGCTCCCTTAGAAGGGGTATCAGAGCGCTGGAGCGCTCCTTGAGAAGCTTAGGGGAAGTGCCACCGCTCTCAAGGTGAGTAGCACTCCTTCAGAAGGGGTAGGGGAGTGTGATAATGCTCCCTGATGCCTTGTAGGGGAGCGCCAGCACTCCTAAGGCTGATATAGGGGAGCGCTCCCCCTCAAAACCTTTATTTCAGAGCTCGGTTCAGGTGTTAAGAGTTCCTTGTCTTCAGTTAACCAGTTCTTCTGCTTCAGACCAAGTACATGAGATGTTTTAAGTGTCTCCTTAGTGTCGTCAGCATGGCAGTATGCTCGAACATCGTTTGCGACACTTGTGACCAACTTGCAACAGTTGCGAAAGTTGTAAGGGAGATGTGACACTTACGACAATTGAGAGGAAGATGCGACACTTATCCATTTGAGTAATTTTGATGTGTAACAGATTTCCCCCCAAAGTGTGAAGTTAGAATATGCGAACTGATAAATGAAATTCTTTGAAGACTCTCAAGCAAGGGTATAGACTCGGAGAACCTAACGGAAGTTGCACACAAACATCCAACAAATATCATGATATATTTCAAAACCCAAGGCAGGCATACCTATGCTTGGGTGATCAAGACTTGCAAGATATGGCCGCCATAAAATACACTGTGGATCCATAATTGTATTGATAAAAAGGTATAGCCACCAAAGATACAATGTGGATCTATACTCTAATAGACCGATTGTAGCCACGAAGAATACACGGTGGATCTATGAGATGACAAGACATAGCCACGACCAATACAAAGTGGATCTATGTAACAGTGTATGTGTTCTTTGTCCAATAGAAAACTCCTTCGTAGCCTGGGCCAAGTATATCAAAATGGTCATTCAACCCAGGGTTTTCTTACCAATCTCAACACGGTACGATTCCAACTATGTGAATAGATGTGTTGATGTCGAACATGGTAGAAACCACTTGATTACCGGTCAATGGTGTAAACCGTTAACAAGTGTGAGGGAGATCACCATTGATGTCAATGATTCCCAAGGTACCCTAGTACATTCCAGCGAATGTGAATAGATGAGCTGAAGTCGAACACCCATGGAATCATTCGATCAGAGGTCAATGATGTAAACTTACTGTCAAATGTGAGGAGGCCTACCATTGAGGCATGCAGGTCCCAAAGTACTAACTGGTTTCTAAGTTGGATTCCTGGATAATGTATTGAAGTCGACAAGAATAGACTCGTTGAGGGAGGGCCTTGATGTATCCCCCATCAACGACATAAAACGGACATGGAGATGTGGTTTGGTAGATCAAAAGAACATGAACTGACACAGGTTTTGAGGCAAGATATTTGGGATGGTTGACTCTCGAGGTGGATACTTCCCATGAACACTGAGGTACAACAACAGAACATGACGTGGACCGATACTTATGCAGTGGATGCGGTGACTTGCGTCGGGTGACCCAAAGGAGTGAAAGGAACTCAAAGGATTGGCTCAGTGCAGAGGTTCAGCGGATTATGATATGTGCAAATGACAAAGTTCCATGTTCAAGGGTGACTCTAAGAAGTGTTGGACGATGTTCTCAAGAGATTGCTTGGCTTGCTCCTTTCAATTTTTCCCCCATCCAGATGGACGAGTACCTCTTTTTGATTTAATGAGCTCGAGGAGGATAACACATGCTCGATATAACTCACCTTCGGTAAGTTCCTCTTCCTTTGTTTAACGAACTGAAAGAAGTAAGGGTTCGGTCCCATATGGTTCTGTCGATGTGTGATTTAACGAGTCCAAAGACAGAAAAATCGAAGGTTTTTCGGGATTATAGAGTTTGGAAAAACACTTAAAAGATAACTCTCTCAGTTTCTTTTTCGTACAGTAGTCTAACGAGATCGAAAAAGGGGTAAACTATCGCTCGAAATATGCCCTTTCTGACCTTTTAATGAGTGTGAAAGGAAGCAAGGATCTTTTCATATTTAGAGAGTCTGAAAAGGGTTTAAAGTAGACTCCAGGGGGTTTCCTTTGTCGTGTGTTCGTGTATCCGTACGGGTCCGAAAAAGAGATAAAAGTTTACCCGGTTGCATTCTCATGTATTTACGAGCACGAGAAAGAACAAAGATTAAGCTCGGTATGCCCCCAGCTTGAAAGCTGGTGGCTTAGCTCCAGAATGATCATAAAAGGCTGGAGACATGTCCCCCAAGCTTCAATTCATTCATCGACTTTGAGGTTGTCACCAATTTATGTGCTAGATGGAGAAAAAGGATATAGGTGGATGAAATGAAGGTTCAAAAATGAGACCTAATGAAAGACTCGACTCGACATCTACGAGATCGGATGAAAGACTCTACTTCAAGGGAGAGGTGATTGTTTCATTTTTTAACGAGTTTGACACAGGAAAAGAACTATTCTCAAGGTTCCAGGTTCGATCCCCAGATTTTTGTTTCATTTTTTAACGAGCTTGCTACAGAGAAGAAAACTATGCTCAAAGCCTCTATTTCATTTTTTAACGAGCTTTCCACAGAGAAGAGAAACTATGCTCGTAGCCTTTGTTTCATTTTTTAACGATCTTGCCACAGAGAAGGGAAACTGTGCTCGTTATGCCCCCAACATTAAAGCTAGTGGCCTCTGTTTCATTTTTTAATGAGCTTGCCACAGAGAAGAGAAACTATGCTCGTTACATGCCCCCAGCATGAAAGCTAGTGGCCTCTATTTCATTTTTTAACGAGCTTGCCACAGAGAAGAGAAACTATGCTCGTTATGCCCCCAGCATGAAATCTAGTGGTCTTTGTTTCATTTTTTAACGATCTTGCCACAGAGAAGAGAAACTATGCTCGTGACCTCTGTTTCATTTTTTAACGAGCTTGCCACAGAGAAGAGAAACTATGCTCGTGACATGCCCCCAGCATGAAATCTAGTGGCCTTTGTTTCCTTTTTTAACGAGCTTGCTACAGAGAATAAAAACTATGCTCATGATTTTCTTCTTTGATCATGGCTTCCAAGAGGATAACGCTCTGGAAGAATACCATGTCAAGGGACAAAACTCGATCATGGATTCTAAGAGATTTTTGTTGGATAGAAGATAATCACTCGAGAAGGGACACATGTCGAGGGTCGTGACAGGGGTAAGGATATCGAGCTCCAATAATCCTACCAAAGAAATCACCATGTCAACTACCAGATCCAAATCATCGGAAGTTGAGGTCATGGGAGACAACGCCGCATAATTGACATGCGGCGGGGGCGATATTATCTGCATATAGGAACCACTTAGGGAGGTAACCCAGTCAGGGCCGATGAATGAAAGTTGATCAATAGTCACAATTATTCCATCGTGAGGGAAATATATCACACGGAAAAGGGTGGATACAAGAGCTTTCATAGCATAGACATAATCCCGTCCAAGGAGTAAAGAGAAATCCAAGGGGTCTCGGGCTACCATGACATCAATAAAGATAGTTTTCCCTCCCAAAGTTATAGGAAACTGAGGAAGGATCCCTAAAGGTTGACTGGTTCTTCTGTTAAAAGCCAACAGATTCTGTGTAACCGGTGTAAGTTGCGGAAAACCCAAAGCATACCAAGCAACAGAAGACAAAATACTAACGGACGCACCTTCATCTATCAACGTTTGAGGAACGTCCCGACCACGAACCTGTACTGTAATCTGGAAAGGAACGTAAGAGGGAAGATGAGGTCCAGTTAGCGCACCCCAATCGAAAAGGATGGCCTCATTACTTGGAGGGGGTTTCGCAAGAGAAGGAGGAATGCCCCCTAGCACGGTATAGTCTGTATTAATGAAAAAAACATGGGCAATATTGGGTTTACTCTCTAGAAGGAGAGTAGGATTGACTGATGATTGGATCGGACCAACCAATGGTGGACTTGGATAGACCACTTTAGCACTCTTCAGAGGAAGAGTGAGACTAACCGTGGAAGGGACTGAATCAATCACTTCGACATTTCTCAATGGAGGAATGGGATCGACCGATGGAAAAACTGGATCGACCACTTTGACACTCTTCATAGGAAGAGTGGTATTGACCAAGGAAGGGACTGGATCAGTCACTTTGACATTCCTCAATGGAGGAATGGGATCGACCGCTTTTGTTTCACTCTCTAACAGGAGAGTGGGATCAACCGAGGATGAAAACAGATCGACCACTTTGGTGTCACTCTTTTGATGAAGAGCGGGGATGATCGATGACAGAACTGGATCAACTACTTGGGTTTGTGGTTCAATCAAGGAGGAAACTAGATTGACCACTTGATCAACCGGACTGATCGGGGATGGAACCAGATTGACCAGTCCATCAACCAATGATGGGTCGGAGGAAAGCTTACGATAACCTTTTGGAAGTTGAAATTTTTCCAAAAGAGAAGAAGCCTTGTCCATGCAAGGACAAAGGTGAGAGTAATGATTACCTTTACATAACATGCAAGGGAACTTGACAGTTTTCTTCTTCTTACCAACCTGAACATCACTAGTTGACGAGGTATCATCAACGTGACCGACAGAGGTCGATGATGTGGAGGACCACATTTCTAAGACCTGGGTAAGACCGGGGCAATCCCTCAGAAAGTGGTCACCCTTACAAAGGCTGCAAGGGAATTTGGGTTTTGGATTCTTCCATTTAATCTTGTTGATCTCATCAACACTCCCAGTACTATTAACAGTAACTAGTTTCTTAGAGCCAACATCTGATATTGTTGGGGCCTTGGTCCTTTTCGGGCTCTTCTTCTTCTTCTCTTTCCGTTTCTTCTTCTTCTGATCAACCTGGCTACTTGCTTTAGATATTTCACTAGGCGAAGAAGGATAAATGGAAGGAGACTTGATGGGAGAAGAAGAAAAAAATTCGACATGAGGTTGATGTGTGGGTGGTGTATTGACATCCAAAGTATTAGGTGCAACTGAAACATTGGGAGGATTTGGGATCATCGGAGTGGGGAACAACCAAACTGGTAATCCAATAGTTAGTCCTGGAAGACTCAGTGTGGCAACATATGGAGGACCAAAGTTTCCAAATGAAGGAAAGGTATAAGGTTCCCCAGAAGAAGGGGTTCCTCCATTGGTACTCCCAGGATTCGATGCCATTAACACTGACTCGACCTAATGTCCACTAAGTAAAAGAAACAACATATGCTAATAGAATCTAAGAATCACAACCAAGCAAACAGGACCTTCTTTTGATGACCATACTAGTTGGTGATGAAATCCAACGTCGCGTGATCAAGTCCAGAAGGGGCGGGGATAGGGTGGAACAGTTACAATGGCGACCTGCTTAACGGACTTACGCCTTGGTGCAANNNNTTACGCCTTGGTGCAAGATTCCACGCAGTAATTGTGGATTTACCCTCCAAGGAGCCCGAGTGAGTTTGACCAATGTCTGTTCCAGGTACAGTGAGACTTCCCATCACCTTGTGTAAGACCCTAAATATTATGGCCACTAAGGTTACCAATTCGTAGTCAGCCCCTGGGTGGGAATAGTTGACAGTCCGATCTGAACGTACGGGTAGGGTATCGAGCCCGAAATCAACTAAAAATATTCCACACAGTAATTGTGGATTTACCTCAAAGTGACCCCCATAATACGATCCAACCACCATAATCAGTTAAACCACGGAGGGTTAGTCCCCGTAGCTTACCCGAATGCGACCTCATGCGTAACCCCTGTGTGAGAGGGGGATCCCAGGCAGACTTATACGATAACTGGATTTTCTCTCCCTAACTCAGGATGCTACTGTTTGTTTTGGAAACTTTGGAGAGTTATGCTCACAGCCTAATCCAAAGTACTACACCTATTCTACTGTTGGTGGAGGATCCTAGCAAATAAAAAATTCTAGATAATTTTTAATTAGCGTTGATTTTTATGGCTGTTCTTTACGCAAAGGGGTGTATGGAAGTGAAACGAATGGAATTATGACTCAGACCCTAAGAATGCATCAAATATGATAAGCAGACATTTCCTTTCGATGAATATCTATCTAAGGGAGAGAGAAAGTTCTTTTCACTAATCAAGCACAAATAAGGAATGCCCTCAAACGATTATTTTCTCAATCAAATCCTGATGTAACGCAAAAACTTTTAAATGCCTTCTAATATGCACAATCAATCATAAAGATGTCCTTTATTGTTTGCGTATGAATGATGATCAATTCAACACAATGCTTGTCTTGCTAATTATCTTTCTTGTATGAATGAAAACCAAACTAGCACAAGCAAAAGTCACACAAACAATACACCCTTCGTAGCAATCAAAATGAAAAGAGAAAGAAAAGAAACAATCGAAGAAAAGAAAAACAAACTTCACACCCAAAAGAAAAAGTTGAAGAACAATGTCCTTGACTGAAATCAATATAAAGAGGTTTGTAGGCCTTTGATGACCTTCACTAGGGTTTTTACTCAGCTGATGAGGAGAGAAAAACAATGCATGGGTTTCAAATTTCACTCAACGGGGAAAAACTCAATGAAAATAGTGAAGAAGGCTACAAAATCCAACTAACAAGGTGCTTATTCTTCAAAAATACAGATGTCAAGGTTGAAAGAGAAGAAAAATTGACTCACTAGATCACTCAGCAAAAGAGACACAGAGGCAAACCCTAAAAAAAGCAGTTCTGGAGGGTTATTGGGCCAAACATAGGCTGGCGCTCTGTTTCCAAGGGAAAGGAGCGTTATAGCGCTCTGTGATAAGGTATTAGGAGCGTTGGTACTCTGTCAACACTAGGTCAGGGGCGTCAGGGTCTGAAAGCCCCAAAAATGTCAAAAAATTCCAAAGATTGGGATTCAAACTTGATAAGTGTGCTGAGTGTGGTAAGGTAAGGAGTCAATCAGCTCATGAAACCAATCAAAAGAGGAGTGAACCAGGTCTGAAATAATCAAGGGGTAGAACTAGGTCAATGAGGAGGAATCGAAACAAGAGGTTTCGATTCGAGGCTATCTCCCCAGAGGAGTCACTAGTTTATGTTGTAGGAAAATCTCCCTGCAGACAGGTAGATCACCTCTAAGGCTTGACCTTAACCCTAGATAGAAAAATGCTTAACGTGGACACTGACTTCCTTTCAAATCTGTCTAAACTAATACATGAGAAGGAAGGATAATAGAAGTACCTCTTAATCGATGTTTGTCCCTGCATGTTCCTAGTTGTGCTCCAATCCTTTGCTCCTCGCTGAGTTCTACAGGAAAACAAGATACGACCACTTCCTACTCTATTGATATTAGCTTGAAAATAGATATATCAATTAATGATAAGTTCATGCAACATCAGACACAAACTAGAAATAAACAGGCCAAGTGTGTCATATTAATGAGAATAATGACAGCAGTACTTACAATCGTAGATGCGAATGCGACAGCTTCGTCAAGTCCCCTTCGTCTAACCCTTTCTCAAAAGATCCACAACCTGTTTGACAACAGCTTCACTGATCACCTCTCCTTTGGCTGACTATGTGTTTCCTATGAGATCATAGGTTTCATGCTAGCAATTCTTCCCCCTTTCCACCATCATAGAGCTTGTTTATATAGGTTGGGAGGAGCTTAACCTCTTGAGTTATGTTTAGAACAAGTTAGGAACCTCCTCCTAAGATCAGGGATCTGTTGATGAAACCAAGAATTCGAGCACAAATGCCTCCTAATCTCGAAAGATCTCTTCCTTATTCTCCTCACCGGGCTACCAACTGACCCAGATTAGGGAGCACTCCTCCAAAAGGGGCATCAGAGCGCTAGAACGCTCCTAGAGAGGCTTAAGGGGAGCGCCAGTGCTCCAAAAGTGGGCAGTTCTCTTGCAGAGGGGTAAAGAAGTGTTATAACACTCCCTGAGGCCTTATAGGGGACCACCAGTGCTCCTAAGGATGTTTCAGAGGAGCGTTCCCTCTCAGAACTCTTGATTGGAAGCCCTCTTCAAGTGTTAAGAGATGTTTGACTCCAGTAAACTAGTTCTCTTTCTTCAAACCAAGTACATAAGATGTTTTAAGTGCCTCTTTAGTGTCGTCATCATGGCAGTGTGATTTAACAACATTTGCGACACTTGTAACCAACTTGTGACACTTGAGAAAGTTGTGACACTTACGACAATTGAGAGGAATATGCGACACTTATCTAGTTGAGTGATTTTGATGTGTAATAGAACAAGGGAGACTGGGGTAAAGACTCTAACAGGTTTATGTGCTAATATTAGGCTCCATGGGGGATAGAATCCTCCCTATGAGGTTCTAAGAACTCCTTTCATGACTTCAGTGCCTTAGTGTTGGGTTGTGGAGTCTCCTACTAAACAAAACAAAATAACATAAAACAGAGATGATATTTACAAAGGTGGGACGCCGATTGCGGCTCTAGACAAAAAATGTTTCTAGGAAATGCCCATTTACTGGACTGCCAAAAATCTCATCTCCCTCCAAATTCTGTAGCCTATAAGTGTTATTTGGAAATACTTTGGGAATCTTGAAGGGACCTATCCAAAGGGCATCAAATTTTCCATGCTTTCCCTTGTCCTGTCAGGGTGCATCCCATTTAAGCACTAGATCTCCTAGCTAAAAGTCTTCTTTTCTCGCCCTTATGTCAAAGGCCTGCTTGATCCTTTGCTGACAATCATGAGTTATGTCCGCCACCTGCTCTCTAGTCTATTGGACCTCCACCAATTGATGAATCCTTCTGATCATATCATCAGGCTCTCCTTGATGATCCTGAAAGAATTTTTCTACAGGTAAAGCCAGTTGAGAAGGAAAAACATCTTTGGTCCCATAAACAAGTTGGAAATAGGAGATGCCTAGGGACCTCTTTGTTGTCACTTGATCATCCCACAAAATGAATTTAAGCTTTGAATCCTAGGCCTTTTTATTCTCTTCTAACATTCTTTTAATGAGCTTGATCAGACTTTTGTTAGATGACTTTTCCAGTCCATTGCCTTAGGGATAGTAGGGAGTGGAGTGAACTAATGAAATACCAAACTGCTCACAAAACTTGACCAAATTCTCAGACTTGAAGGAGGCATCATTATCAATGATAATTTTGTTTGGACAACCAAGCCTTGCCATGATATCCTCCAGGAAGCTAATGATCACTTTGGGTGAAGCACTCCTATTGGGGATAGCTTCTATCCACTTGGTGAAATAATCTATTGCAGTTAAGATCCACCTATGCTGACCACTTGATGCAGGATGAATTTCCCCAATAAAGTCCAAGCCCCACTCCTGTAAGGGTCCTGAAGCTGCCACGGGCTTCAATGGAAAGGACTTGAGCTGTTGCTTTCCTGAGAATTTCTAACATTTGATACAAGATCTGATCTTTGTGTAGGCATCGGTGAACATAGTAGGCCAGAAGTACCCAACCCTAAGGATTTTATAGGTCGTAGTCCTCCAAAAGTGATGTCCTCCACACAGGTTGTCATGAAAATCAAACATAATCCTTTGGGCCTCCTGTGGGTCTAGACATCTCAAGAGCACACCTAAAGGGTCTTTCCAATACAAGACCTGGTCAATAAGGAAATATGTAATTGCTTTGAGCTTTACAACTCTTGCCTTTCTTTTTCCCATACCATCAAGTGGCCTTAACTCCTACAGATAATATATAATGTCTTTATACCAGGTGCATTCTGCTAATGGAGGGTTGTCCTGAGAACTTCTGTCAGACAACTCAGCCTGTTGATCTTCTGAGCAAGTGTTGATGAAGTTAACCCCCAAATATTTACAGTTAGATTCAACCAACATCTTGGCTAAACCTTGGCCTTTAACTAGCTTGGTTTTTTAGTTCGAGATCAAATTTGAGGATTTTGGCAATCCACTTGCTCCTTCTCCCGTCTATGTCAGGCTGAATGAGAATGTCCTTCAAAGAAGTTGAAGGAACATATGCGATGATTTTCGAATGAAAAACATTGACTCTAAAATCTTTGCGAGCTTTCACCAAGGCATAGGCCTACTTCTCCATGATGTCATATCTGATCTCTACATCTCTTAGGGCTCTGCTAAAAAATGAAATAGGTTGCTCCAGCTCTGCATCATTTTTCTGTAGTAAAACAACTGCCACTGTATCAAATGAGGCATAGGAAAAAATCAGAAAATCCTTTGAATAATCATGATTGATCAGGACAGGTGCCTCAGTTAATGCCCTTTTGATTTGGTTGAAGGATTCTCTGGGCTTAGGAGTCCACTTTACTTCGTTCCCCTTCCTAAGCATGGTTGTGATGTGCTTCACCAATTCAACAAAATTGGAAACAAAACTTCTCAGAAAATTAACTTTCCCCAAGAAAAACTGGACCTCTTTCCTGGGCCTCGGGAGTGACAAGGTTTGGATTGCTTCTACCATGTTGGGATCAATCTTGAATCCCTTAGCTGATACTATGTGCCCCAACAATTTTCCTTCCTGCATGGCAAATAAATACTTCTTGGGATTTAGGGAGAGACCAAACCTTCTGCATTTCGAGAAGAATTTCCTCAGATGTTGACAATGTTCTTTATCAGATTTGGAGAAGACTGTTATGTCATCCAAATAAATGACCACACATATATCTCTTTCTCCAATGAAGGCGATTTCGATGACTCACTGAAAGGTTTCTCCTGCATTCATCAATCTAGAGGGCATTTTGGCAAACATGAATGCTCCTCAAGGAGTGGTGAAAGTTGTCTTTTCTCTATTTTCAGGCAGGACAGAGATCTGATTGTAGCGAGAAAAGCCATCAATCATGGAAATTCTGGATGCGTCTGTCACCCTTTGCAATATGTGTTCCATCTTTGGCAAAGGGTAATTTTCTTTCTTGGAGCTTCTGTTCAGGTTCCTGAAATTGACACAGGGTCTGATTTCTCCATTATTCTTCCTTACTGGGACCAAGTTGGCCACCCATTCAAAATATCTCAAAGGGACAATGATTTGGGCATCTAGTAGCTTCTTTACCTCCTTCTCCATAATAGGCAACAACATAGGATTTATTTGCCTTAATTTTTACCTAAACAGTTGGCTTCCTCCTTCAATGGGATCTTATGCTCAATAACGATGGTGTCATACATTCTGAGGTCTTCATAGGTCTAGGCAAACACATCAGCAAATTATTTTAATAACTTAGCATACTTGTCCCTTTTCTCCCTTGATAGGTTGCTTGACGTCTTGATAAACTTTGGATTCTTCTCCATGCCAATATTACACTCAGCTACATCAGTATCCTCATTTGAAACCTTGTCCTTTACTGCCACATCGTTCCCATCGAACAATCTTTCTAAAGGAACTAATCCCTTTGGAATGTGATTTCTAGGCAGCTAAACAATATGGTGATTAGCAATTTTATTCAAAAATACTTCAGGGGGAGGGCCACCCTCGGAATCATGATCC
>CBVK0100306778.1:0-13887 GCA_900067695.1 Picea abies
TGCATTCCTTGGGTTGGGCAGGTCAAGAGGAAGAGAGATGGTGGAAATATCGGAATAGTTGTAGGAGAATATCAATTGGGTTATGAGATTTATGATATATGAGTGGACTGTTAGAGACCTCCCTCTTTAGTTTAGCATAAGTTTCATTTTTTTGTGTATAATGCACGTAATATTGCTTAGTTGGAGGATAGGTATGTTACAAATATGGTATAAGAGTTTATAATGAGAGATTTTTGTGTGACGTGGCCCATCCTGGGTGGCTGGGTACATTACAAGAATTGTATTGAATGCTTCCACTGTTCAATTGTCTTGAGGATGATACGTGGTACTCTTTTGATGATGAATTTGGAACTCCTCAGTCAATGTTACAATTGTCATATTCAGAAAGTACATGCCTTGATCACTGATTAATATGTGTGGACATCCAAACCTTATGAATACATTATTGAACACACNATGTGTGGACATCCAAACCTTATGAATACATTATTGAACACAAATCTCGCAGCAGTCTTCGTTGTGTACTCTGTAATTGGTGTTGCTTATGCCCATCTTGTCAAGTACTCTGTTGCAATGATTATGTATCTCACCCCTGATCTTCTTGCTTGTGGGTTGACTGGCCCTACAAATTCTATGGCCCATTTTTAAAATGCTTGTAGCATAACTTGTGGATTCAACGAAATTTAATCCCTCCTAAATGGAATTCCCACTTTTTGACATACATCGCATGACTGAGAGTATTCCTTCGCATCTTTGTGAAGTGTGGGCCACCAAATGCCTGTGCAAAAAATCTTTTGTGTAGTTTCTCTCCCTGCATAATGTCCTCTTGCAATCTCATCATGTTCTTCTTCAAGTATCATCGGTCTTTCGTGTTCCAACACACAAAATCTCAATATTCCATATGCACCCAACTTGTATAGATTCCCTGCAATCAACTTATAGTATATTGCTTTCACTACTAGTTGCTTCTTCTACACCACCATCATATCTGATGGATCCATACATGTAATTAGAAACTGCATGATGTCCGAGAAGTAATCATCCACCATCTTTACTACAAATAGTTGTGCGATGTCCGAGAAGTAATCATCCACCATCTTTACTACAAATAGTTGTGCATATGGCAAGCTATCATATAAGTTTCTTGCATATTCTCTAGATAGTATGTGCGATAGATGATCTGGTCCTGCATTCAACTTCCCTAGTTTTATTACGACCTTAAAATCATATTCATGAAACAATATTATCCATATCCATATTCTCCCCCCCAACAATGGCTCATTGACTAAGTATTTTAATGCAGAATGGTTTGCATACATCTTAAAGTGAGACCCCAATAATTAATGTATGAACTTCTATAGTGCATAGACCATTTCCAATCCTTCCCGTTCGGTGGTTGTATAATTCTTTTCTGCTATGGGAAAATTGCTAACTACAAACATAATTGGGTGATCTATGTCCCCCTCCCCTAGTTGGGATAGTGTTGCACCCAACGCTATGGACAATGCATCTCCATGAACATGAAACTCCTTGTTCCAACCTGGAAAAATCAAAATCGACGCGGTCACAAGTTTATGTTTCAAGGTGTCCAACCCCTTCTCATAGTCCTCATTTCATTGTTTATGTTTCAAGGTGTCCAACCCCTTCTCATAGTCCTCATTTCATTGAATCTTTGCTTCCTTCTTCAGTAAATTTTTCATCTGTGTCATGATCTATGCGTAGTCGTTGATAAAATTCATGTAATATCCTGTATGACCCAGAGTTTCCCTCAATTGTTTGACTGATGTAGGAGGTTCTAACTCCAGAATTACTGCAATCTTGGATGGATATACTAGAAATCCATGTTTGCACACTACATATCCCAATATAATTCCAAACAGTGCGCAAAAAATACACTTCTTCAAGTTCATCGAAATATGACACTGTCTACACCGATCCAACATTATCCTGAGGAATTCTATATGATCCTTCAATAGATTGAACGCAATCCAATCACCGAAGTACACTTCAAGGAACTTATGGATAAATTCCTTGAATGTTGCAACCACCAATCCAATCACCCAAGTACACTTCAAGGAACTTATGGATAAATTCCTTGAATGTTGCAACCACTACTCTGGAAAACACCACAGGGGAATTATTCAATCCAATGGTCATTATGATATACTGATAACTCCCCCACTTTGTCGCAAAAGTGGTCTTGTGACCGTCTTCTTGTGCAATTTTTATCTGATGGTACCTCGAGAATCCATCTGTGAAAGAATACATTTCTTGACCCTCTACATTCTCCAGTACCTCGTCTGTAAATGGTGTTGGGAAAGGGTCATGTAAACACGCATCATTCAACTTCCTCAGATCCACACAAATCCCAATTCCTCATGTCTCCTTATCCTGCACTACCATTGGACTGATCCACTCGGGTTCTTCTACCATCTCAATGATTACTGTGTCCAACATCCTATCTATATCAACCTTCACCTTTTCCTTGTACTTTGGATTTAACATGTAAGGCCATTATCACACTGGCTTAGCACCCGGTTTCAGTGGGATCTTCATCTTTCCTAAGTCCCCTGATATCCCCTTCATCTTTGAAAATGTAGTTGGGAATAGGTCCTGATATTCTCGTAGAAAGTCTGCAATCGTCTCTACTGTCTCATCACTCCAATAATATCCTATCTGTACAAACTTGGTATTCTCTATCGTCCCAATGTTTACCTTCTGAGTCTTTATACATTGTGCATATGCATTGGATTCAAGTTCTGGCCATTCTACTACTTGTTCTCCTTCTATCTCAAGCACTTGCACATTCCTAGGATATTCTTCATTGTGTTCTTCCTTAGCTACATTGTAACACTCCAATAACTCATGGACAATCATATTGGCTCTGTGCACACTACATATTGGTACCACCTCCATTGGCCCTTCTTCTAAAAAAGATCTTAGTTCTAATGGCCTATAGCACTACATCTATTGATGGAGATTCATGTTCAATTGTAAACATGACTTTGAACCTTTGGACCAACTCTTCCCATCTTGTTGTCTCCCTGCGCATTTCCAATTCCAAATACCAGTTCTTCGGAATTGTGTCCAGTGTGTGTATAAATCTGTGTGTTCATTATGTTTTCGGTAATGAACTCCATAAAGTAATGCATTGCTACACATGACGTCCTGGATCACTCTCTCATGTATACTTATGCACAATATTTTCTTCCTCAGTACCAAACCTTATTCTCATAAGTCTATTGCAGTGTGACCAGTCATTTATTCCCTCTCCGTGTGCAACCCACCATCTAGCTGGAGTCATTTTTAAGACAATATCTAGTGCTAACAACCTTTGTTGTTTGGGTACCTGCAACTAAAATGTCTCTAAAAACAAACTTATATTGGTTAATCTGTCATACCTGGGTGGGTCACATATTTTTGTTCCAATCTAGAGCAAGGATCGGGTTATACGTTCACATTGCCTTGTTGACACGTCATGCATTCCTTGTTGCCAATGCTCTAGACCTTCTTCAGAATCTAATTCACATGAACTGATACTTCACCAACTTGGTGCACCATACACAGTCAGGTTGAAATAATCCTCCATCCTCACAGTCATGTTATATAAGTTGTCAATGTCATTCCCTCTAGATGACTCTATGTATCTCTTTCCTTCTGATGGGTCCAAGGGTGCAATAACTTTCAATTCTCCAACTTCAAATATCATCTCCCTCCTCTTCAATTTGATGATCGCATGGTTATAAAAATCCCATTCCATTCCCATGAGTGTTGGATATGGTTGACTTTCACCCATGATCTCAATAACTTCAAAGTCTGCCATGTTGCGCACCCCATCTATGTTGACAGGTACTCCTATCAAATGACCAATCAGTGTTATTTTGTGTTGATTCACGAGCCTTAGCTGAACATGAGACCATACTATCTTGGTTTGTCCTATCATCTTCCATTTCTGCTTAGGTATAACTTTCCCATCGGACCCTAAGTCCAGGATAACATTATCCACATCATACTCTACAATTTGTGCACTGAGTCTGAATTCTCCATTTTTCCTCTTCTTTCACAATACTTGATTCACCACCCTTTATGTGATAGGAGTTTCCCTTCCTCATGTACAGTGATCAATCATGTCATATAGTGTACTCAGCACAGTTTCATCTTTCATTAGTTCTACACAACTTCTCAAGAATTTTGTTAGCGTAATTACCTTTCCAGTTGGATTCTCAGGCACAATGCGATATTCTACATCAGGCTTAACTGATGTTGATGCTCCCCAATCCTGTCCTAGTACCTATTTTCTTTCCTTCTGATATGTCTCATTTTCTTACTGAGGATTAAAGTTTGGAATAGGCCTTTCTGACTTCCTTACCCATTGCTCATTCTGCTTCCCTTCATTCTTCATATCATCCCATATTCTAACTCCTCCACGCGTAACAAATCTAGGTCCTTTGTTGAATTTTTTGGATGATATTTTCTGCACATTCTGATTTGGATTAGGGTTTTGCTTTCCTCTAGCCTACAATTTCACAACTAGCTGGGGAAATATTTTGTCACATGGTCTAGTGCTCTGTAGTATGTGCATGTTGTACATAGATTCAAGCAGTCGTAGGCCAAGTGTACTGGTTGATTATAGTGATAACATAATATCGGTCCTCTTCCACCCCTACCAAAATTTCCTTTTCCTCGACCTCTGCCAAAGTTTATTTTGTTCACTGGATTAAAGCCTCTTTGATTATTATATTGCAGACCACCCCCTTCTACTGCAACATTATCCTCTTGAATCATGTACATATATGTTGTGCGCACCCTCATTAAGTCGAATGCACAACAATCCTTCTCTTCATGTCCCACCGACTTGTAAAAATTGCAAAAAACGTTCCTTGGGTACTATGATACTTCTATAGTAACGAACACTCAATTGGGTGATGGCCCCATTTATTACATATCTCGCAATATCCTCCTCCTGATAATGGAGTCATCACTCCCATCGCTAAATATTGTGTGAATCTTGGGCATTCGTCCTTGTGATGGCCTTCAGTCCTACATTTGGTACACTAGACTTGCTTGTGTTTCTCCTTCCCTTTTTTAAGTTCTTCCAGTTGAATCGTCGATGCAGCCAACTGTGTCTAAACTTGTGTTATTACTCCATTGTCTCCTATCAAGGATGATTCCAATTTCATTACAATTTCTAGTGCATCGGGATGCGACACAACCCTCTGTTGAATTAATTGCCTGCAAACATGTGGTAGAAATCCTGCAATAAACCATTCTTTATGTTGTTGATCGAGGATATGGAAATTTATCCTACCCATCAGATCGTTGAACCTTTGATCGAAGCCCCATATTGACTATGTGTGTACCTATTTAATCTCCTTCAGTTCTGTGATGTACTGCAACTTTGACTTTGGCTTCTTGAATTCCTTCAACATCGTTTGCCTTATCTATGCCAAAGTCTTGGTCTGCCTCGTAGGTGTGGTACTCTACAGCTTCATGTACCATACCAACGCATGACCTCTGAATGTTTTTTCTAACTGCACAATATTCACAACCTTGTCTTGGACATTCTTTGCATCCCAAATTGTCTCATAGACAAACAAATGTTGTTATGGGTCCTCTGACCCAACTCCATGGAAATCAGGAAGTCTAAGGGCATTGTCTACCCCTTCCATGTTTCTATGTGTATTCCCTTCACTTGGTGATGCTAGTTGAATTTGATTCTGACTCTAACTCTGCACATTGCTTCCACTTCTCTGATTACTACTACTCTATCCTCCATGGCTAACTACAATTGCTTTTGACAAGTGTTCAATTGTTATCTATGATTGTAGTGACTTTAATGGGGTCGTGGATTCAACATGGGACCTTGTTTAAATAGGACTTAACGGTTCTTCTATTATTGTATTGTACTAGAACTCCTCTTCTTCTCCTCCTATACATGGTATCTCCACGATTCAGACTTTTTCGCAAGGTTCTCTCTCCTCTAGCTCATTGTGTGGCTCTCCTTTCTCAGTCCTAGTCTTTTTCCTCTTGTGCCTCCTTCCTCCACGCAATACTCCAAACTTGTATTCTTCCTCTGGTATACCCTTGTCTTGCATCCTCAGTCCCTCCCTTCCTTTTTCTTCGCTTCCTTCATTCTCTCCTATTCTCAAACTATCCTCTTGTCATCCCCTGGTTCCCCTATGTGCACAAGGCCCTTTAGAAGTCATATTGCATTTTCATCACACACTTGTGACACAACAACATCTTTATCCATGTACCCAATTATTTCATGAACCTTCCACACGGACCCTTCAAAAAGTCCCTTTTTGCAACATTGTATGATTGGGTACAATCTACAACAAACTCTGTAATATATCCTCCTAGTATGATATCCAACCAGAAATCAATTGCACGAGTAGTTGGGTTGCTTACAAAATTAAGTTGTCTTACCAACTCAAGATTTCAATTCCTCGACATTGTATTTCTATAGCTCCCATTATTCTCCACTAATATTTCTAGTCATTCAGTCAGAATAATTGGAAATTCGCCAAATAAAATTTCATGTAGTTTTGTGTACACATACCTTTGCATCCATTGCTTTTCACTCATCCGAGGATTTATGTTCTCTTGTCAAGCAAACTCTCATTTCAACCATTCTGAAATCTCCTTCTTATTCGGCCTCCAAAACATTCCCTCAATCACAAATTATGGGTCCTGACAACATAACCATATGTTGGCGCTGTGTGCGGTTTGTAAGACCGTAGGTTTGAGTTATATGTGACCAACAAAACCCACCAAACATTGGCCCTTTCTACATCACCCGCTTGCGCAAATGAATTCCCACTCGAGGTATCTACTAGGAATGCAAGAACCAAGTTTTTGCAGTAGTGAGGGAATGAGAGGTGACCATTATGTTCATTCTTCCTTATTAGTTATGTGTGCATAATTTTGTCCTTGTTCTGTATTAACTACTTAGTGATTCAAATTCATACTATCATTATATTCCATATTAATACATAAACTCATTGTTGTAATATTCATGATTATTGCGTAATGATTAAACATAATACCAATCTAATATACCATGCATCCACATAGAATTCATAAGAAATCACGTAAAATACATAGGACACAAGATTTAACATGGTTCACCTAAATCTAGGCTACGTCCATAAAGAATGGCTTATTTATTATTCTTTCGTTAAGTGCTTCAGGCTTGCGCACTACACTTACAAAGATGTATCATGTTATATTTCTCTTCTACTATCCTAGATTCTAGGCAATGCAAGCCTCTCTCTCTTTGCATCATCCCTCACATTCAAACATTGATTCTCTCCCTTCTTAGCCTATCATATCAACCTTCTTACTGACAGGAATTATCGACAGTTTGGAAAAGACTCCACAATACTTCCCGAGAATAATCACACGGAGGAAAAACAACTAGAGAACCAACTACATGTCGAGAGGAACCCCTATTCTCCCAACCCTTTACATATTTATACATCAAATCTAGGGCTTAAAACCCTACTTGGTTCCCCCCAAAACCCTATTACATTGCATGACAACTCCAGCTAACTAGATGTTCAGTTGTTTTCTCTTTCTTTTCCGTCTGCACACTTATTTTACACTCTGACTGCTTATTCTTTCCAATTGTTTTCATCCTTCCATCTTTATCCTATCGAGATGTCATCCTTCATTTCCACCTGCTTTCTTCTCCTACTTTATTCATCTCTTTTCTTTATTCTCTTTTTCTGCTTTATTCTTCTCTTAATACGTGTTTTACTTATGGGTTCACCTATGTTCCTCACTGTCCTCCTGGATGCACCTCAGATGCGCACTCCCTAATCTTCCTTCTTCTACTGCACACTCTTTCTATACTTAGGATTTTCCCCAAGATTGTATCCCAAAATTGCATGTCCAACATAATCAAATCTACGATAATCCTTGTAAATTTACTCTATTGATAAGTATTGTTGTTATTAAGGAGAGGCCTCACAAAGTATATTTTAGAGAAGGCACACTTTATATGATACCTTTACTCTCATTTTGTATCTCTATCCAAATTAATATAATCCAATCCTAATTTATGCGTAAATATGGAATGTATATATTTATTATTTTTCATAAGTAATTGGATAAGACATTTTAATTAAGAGAAACATTATATATATATATATATATATATATGAGCATGCAAATTTGTGTTGTAATTCTTAGTAAATGTAGTATGAGTGTTAGCCATCTAGGCCATATCATCTTGAGAAAATGAACTTTGTTATATGTCATTGATATAGAGGCCAAAACCTATTTGATTGAGTTGTGATGGGTGCAGGGGGGGTGCTTACGACTCCGAGGGATTAAATATGCTTTCTTTCACTTGGTGCCTAGGCTATTCTTCCAATAATCAAGTTGAGGCATTGGCATTCTATATGGGAATAAAAATTATAGGGAAAGAACATAGGAAGGATCTTGTTGTTGCACGGACTCATAGTTGGTCATTAATGGTCTCTAATCCCTGCATAAATGTAAGCATTTAAATTTGTTGAGGAATTATCAAAGAATTACACAAGAACTAGGTAAATTTCAATCTATCAAATATTATCATGTCATACGACACCTAAACACTAGGGATGATTCACCTGCAAAGGAGGCTCGCTCCATACAGCAAGGGAAAATAAAAACAAATGGTGTTCTCTCAACCCACCTTATTCCATAATTTTATTCTTATGGTTCTTGCCAAAAATTTGAACATTAGGATCAAAGAAAAAGGATCATTTTTTCAGTGCAAGCATGGACATCAGGCCTCGTTTCTCTTTCAAATCAATCATTTTCTTCTTATGCAACTGGGTTCTAATTTTCATTCATCTGTTTGAAGGTTTTAGAGTTTCTTTTGCATGCAGGATGTCTGAGAGTGCTATGTTGAGACGTGTTCTGAGACATGCCACTCCTCAGCCTGTGAGGTCAGGGAAATTAAATTATATGTTGGGTCATAGAGGGGTGAATTGGACATTCAGAAAGGTAAGCTTTCCCAACTCGAAGCCAAAATGGAGGAGAGGAAACTGAAGCTCGATAAGGAAACATCCATAATTCTCAAAGAAGTGAACAAGTGAACAAACATGCCAATCAAATTCTCTCTCTCTGGAGGGAGAATCAATATTTTTGTCAAACTTTGGTGTAGAATCAAGAAAATATTCATTCCCCCTCTTCTTCAGGGTCCATGGCGTGGGAAGTGGATCAAGAAGCTCAACCCTACAATGAGCAACCAATGGAAATTGAACAAGCATAGATAGTGGACACCATTTTAAAACTGCCTTTAGTCAGGTTTTTATTCTTTGTAAAGTAATATTTATATTGCACTCATTTATAAGAATCTATACATGGAATAGGCATAAACTATTATATGCTCAAGTATCATATTTTGACAGGCCAGATTAGAAACTCTCTTTTTAGTTAGGTGGCCTTCCATTTTGAACTCTATGTATCCCTTTGTTGATTCATCCTTTGTTGCCCTCTTTTTTTAATACAAAATAACCATTATTGTTTTAAAAAAAAACATTTGATTGATTCTTTAACTTGAATGCCAAGGTGCATTACGTTTTAATTCTATGTTGAATCGATTTATTAGCCCAGATACCAAGAGGCATTTTATTCCAACTTCGTGGTTTATTATTTCATTCAAACCACTGCTTGATTGATTCTTTTACCTAAATTTCGAGAAGCGTTTCATTTTAATTATGTGTTGAGTCGGTTTAATAACCCAAATGTTGAGAGGCATTTCGTTTCAATTTTGTGTTTAATTGGTTTATTAACCCAAATGTTGAGAGGAATTTCATTTCAATCATGTATTTGATTGATTCATTCAATCCTACACTTAAACCTTGCATATGGTTGGCTCATTCAATCTTGTGTTCCAGTGGCTCCTTAACCCAAATGTCGAGAGACATTTCATTTCAATCCAATAGTTGTTGGTTCATTACCTTCAATGTGAAAAGAAAATTTTCATTATTCCAACATTTAATGGTTCATTAACTAGAATGTTGAGAGGAATTTTGTTTTAACGAAAATTCATTTGAAGTTATACACAAAGCCCAAAATGCCCATGACCCTACTTTCCACCAACTACTCTCCATTTCTCTCACTCCAATTCAAAAGTGGGTGGGAACATTTGTAATCAAAATCTGTGCACTATTTATAGGTTAGGTTGAAGGAGTGATGCAGGAGCATCATAAGCAGTGAAGCAAGAATGAAGGGGAAAGACATTTGGAGGAGCACAGCACACATTTTACACGTTTTGAAATGTTTTTGAAAAATTAAGAAGCGGATATTAATGTAACAGTCAAAGGAGGCTTACTTGCATTTATACCTAAATGTTGTAAATAGATCGTGAGCGATTTTCTCTCATCTGCTAATGTAATAGGCATTTAATCCCAGTTAATGAAAGTAGGTGGATGTATTTAATAGATTAGATAGTTTTAGGATCGTAGGAGGGAAAACGGATATAGACACCCTCGTCTTTGTATCATTAGATCATTAGCATAGAGAACAGAGCAGAAGGAGAAAGTTGTAGTAGAGAGTTGTAGAGAAGAACCCATGTATAGGAGCATTGAATTAATATATGAAGCTTTGAATCAGATTCATGGTGCTATGATGCTTTCTATTTATACATGATGAATGGTATGCTTACAGTTGTTTTATTCTCTCTATTATGCATTTTCTTCAATATTGTGTTGAATGTATGATTTCATGTTGAATGTTTGAATTCTTAGAGAGAAAGAGAATGAGTCTCAATTGTGTCTCTTCCTGATAGAGAAGTTTCTGCAAGGAGTGCAATGAAACGTCCGCAAAGTGTGCATTGACAAGGGTTCTGAGTTTTATCTCAGAAAGATCTTGAAGGATACCGTTCTTCTCATTCCAGCAGAGTGCAGGTGAAGCACAGAAGTCGTGTAAGGTGTATGCAGGCTAGTCGAGGCCTTAGAAGTTATCAACTAAGGTTGAAAGGTGAAGGATTGTTGTTGCAAAGAGTGCACAAAGTTGAGAGATCAAATACCCAGAAGTATTTGAAAGTTTTCCGCAAGGAGTGCGTGCAGGAGTCCCTTTGGAGACTCGAGTTTGCAATAAAAAGCTCAGGAGGGTTAGCGCCTTTGAAGTATTCAAAGGAAGACAGGAAGCCCAAAATCACGTGGGTCATCAGATCAAAGGGAGGCTTATTATCCGTTGATCCCATGGAAGGCTCTATTTTGGAAATTGGGGTTCTGAAGTGGTAGAGAAACAGTGGGTGGAGGATTGTTCAAGTCCCGAAAGTCGGGGAGATTAAGTGGGCAAGTGGCAAGACTCTGAGTTGGAAACAAGGTATAGCAGAGTGGACAGGTGGCACGTACTCGTCACTAGATTGAGTCAACTACCATTTCCTGTTTCAGGGTTTTAGAGGTTGAAGAGTTGGAAGAATAGCATCAGGATTCACGAAATCGTGAAGTCCGAAACCTCGAATCAGCGAAAAAGTCCCGCTAGGAAGCCAGCCTTTGCTGAACGCATCGGGGTTTGGAATTTCGGCATTTCAGAAGACAAGTGGTCAGGATTCTTTTTTCCGGAATTCCCAAAGTCGTTAAACACAACACAGTTGTTGAAGGGCTGAGAAACTCGACAACAGGAATCGCGATATCGTGAAACCCAAAGTCCCGATTCAGAGAAGGGTGTGATTTTATTGTGGTCGGGAGATTAGGGTTGATGCCTTGTGTTTAATCACGTGGGCATACTCATAAGGGCCTGTGGAAAAACACCATTGTGTGTGTGTGGGATTCCTTGTGGGGAGTCAAAGAGTCAATTAGACTCAAGGGAAGATTTAGAACGATCCTGCGCGGATCATGGCCTGAGGGTCGGGGGTCTGCACCATTTGGTATCAAAGAACAGAAATAGTTCTTTTCTTTCTGTAGCAGAGAAAAGATAAGTTTTACAGCCATGCCACCGAGAAGGAGAGACAAACCAATGCCTGATCTAGCAGTGGAAAGAGAAATGTGTGAATTACGTGCCAGGCTTGATGCCATGGAGACATAACAGAGGTGCACGGTTGATGCTGGAGATATCAGCAAAGCTGAGAGTGAAGTTGGAAACAAAGGAGAATAAGTTGCAGTCGAAGATGCTGGGGATGAATGCCTATTCAGGGTTGTTGCAAGGATAGGTGCTAGAGAAAAAATGGATATTCCAGTGTATGAAGGAAACCTAGATGTTGAAGAGCTTCTATATTGGATTAGAGCTCCAGATAAATACTTCGACTATGAGGATGTCGAGGAAGACAAGAATGTCAAACATGTCGTTACAAGGCTTAAAGGGCATGCAACATTATGGTGGGATGAACTGCAGGCTGACAGACGTTGTAAAGGCAAGCAGAAAATCAAAAGATGGGATAGAATGGTTGCGAAGATGAAAGCCAAATTCATACCCAAGGACTATCAAATAAATCTGCTTCGAAGGATGCAGAATTTGAAACAGAAGCTGGTGTCAGTGAAAGAATACACCAAAGAATTCTACAAGATAAACATCAGGGTAGGTCATCGAGAAAATGATCATGAAAAGGTTGCCAGATACATGAATGGTCTGTGATATGACATTCAAGACAAGATGAGCATGATGACCCTTCAGACTGTGGAGGATTCTTATCAGATGGCTATGAAAGTTGAAGAGAAGTTGAGCCAAAAGAAATGTCAAAGAGGCCGAGGTAGAAGTCAAGCCAGAGGCAAAACAATTGCCCAAGACAAGGCCGAGGTAGAAGTCAAGCCAGAGGCAAAACAATTGCCCAAGACAGAACTCAGAAATATAAAGAAGAGGGGAAGGAACCTCAAACTCAACCTGAAAGAGGGGGAAGCTCACAGAGAGGATAGTATGTGGATAGAAACACTTTTCCTCAAGCCAGAGGAAGAGGAAGAGGCAGAGGCAGTGAAGCGAAATGCTTTGTCTGTGGGAAAAATGGACATAAATCCTATGAGTGTCCAGATAGGAAGAAAGAAGGTTGTGAAACTCACATTGTCGAAGATCAAGGATGGGATGTTGAGGCAGAAGATTTTGAGGGCGGAAGATCCTTGATGATGAGGAAAGTTCTCTTAATTCTAGAGAAGGAGGCAGAGAACCCATCCCAAAGAAACAGTATGTTTCTAACTAATTGCAAAACTAAAGACAGGGTATGCAAAGTCATAGTGGACAGCAGTAGCACAGAAAATCTCATTTCTACAGAGATGGTAGAAAAGATGGAGCTGGAAACTGTTGTACATCCAAGCCCATACAGAGTTTTGTGGCTACAGAAAGGACATTAGGTAAATGTCACTAAACAGTGTTTAGTTGAATTTAAAATAGGAGGATATAAGGTTGAAATATTATGTGATGTCATTCCAATGGATGTTTGTCAGCTATTTTTGGGTAGACCATGGCAATATGACAGAAATGTGATTCGTGATGGGAGGAAGAACACATACACCCTAGAGAAAAATGGTAGGACACACATGTTGTTGCCGATTAAGGATAAAGAAGTGAAATCGGAGGTGAGCAACATTGTACTTCTCATGAGTGGGAAAGAACCTCTTAATGAGGTTAAGAAGAAGGAAGACACACAATTTATTGTGGTCAGGAAGCCTAGAATTGTTTTGACCAGTACGAGGATAGATGATTTACCAGAAGAAATCCAGAAGTTGTTGGGAGAGTTTTTTGATATAGTAGTGGATGAACTACCTTGTTCATTTCCACCTATCAGAAGTATAAGCCATCACATTGACCTTATACCTAGAGATAGTTTACCAAACAAAGTCATGTACAGATTGACACCGCAGGAAAACGAAGAAGTCAAGAGATAGGTCCAAGACGTAATGGACAAAGGATTGATTCGAGAAAGCTTGAGTCCATGCGTTGTTCCAACAGTGCTCA
>CBVK0100306780.1:0-13884 GCA_900067695.1 Picea abies
ATCGGGCCCACGGATTTGGCGCTTGGTCATCGAGAAGGAAGCCTGGGGGAGGGGCATTTATGTTTGCCATTCTGCCTCTCAGACCCCGATGACATGTATCCTCCATTTCATCATCTTGCACTCCTAGCCACCTCTGCCTCAGCTTATTGCCCCCACCTTGTTCAGTTACCGAATATCCTCTGTTGTCCCCACGCCATCTTCTTGTGCCACATTGCATCTATGCCTTTAGCTCCTAAGAGCCCACGCATACCCAATATCCTATCTGTCATGCCCATCACCTCAGCCTTGTCAGTTCCGTCCACATTGACCAACCGAGTCCCCCTGCAGAAATCCAACAAAGCAGCAGACAGCCAAAGGTATGCTACCACATCTCCCAAATGAATATTTGACCAGAGCCTCTCAGGTCCCGATGAATCAGTTAATGCAAATGAGGAAGGTGGGTGATACATCATCTCCTTCCTTAAATAGAAGGTTAGAAAGGAGTGTGTACAGAGACAGGCTGTCAGTTCCTCCTGAAAAAGATTGTGTCTGACAGACGACTACATGGGCATTCTGCCCAACGTCTGCATGCGTAGCCTAGCAGAGAAGCTCCTCAATGTCAAGCATTGAATTCATGATATGATCGCGCCTTCAGCACCTGAGTCAGTTCCAAGTATATGTAGGCATTTCTGCCATTTTTGTAAAGGATCGATGGTTGAGCAGAGCTCCCGGTTGTAAAACTTTAATGAAGCACTGCTTTCTGGTTATTTCTAGACTTCTGAGACTTCTTGCCTTATGAATGCCAGTTTCTTTACATCTTTGTTATACTGTGTTAGAGCAGCTCGGAATTGGAGGATCCAGTCGAGTCGTAGTTGTTATAGGATGATGTTGTAATGGATCACTGTAATAGTTACGGAGTCTCTAATCGGTTCCTGTGATTTCCTTAACGTTGAATGACTTGGAATTGGAGGATCTAGTCAAGTCTTCTATTCAGTTTCTTGAAGCCCTGAACCAGGAGGATCCTACGTTCATAGTTTTTCCCCTACAAACCGTTGTAAGCCTGTTGCCCAGAGCTGTTTGTTCACCTTTCTTACTAAGTCTTCCACCTACTCATCTTTTAATCAACCCACTGGCTAAAGTTAGGATTCCAGACCTCCTTTGTTCTTTACATACCAGATCCAGTCCCCGAGTTAGAGTGATATCTCCTCGAGTCTCTACCCATTTGATCACCCATTTATTAAACCGTGACATAAAAACTGATGGGCGTCGGGCTCTGCTCCTGCAAGCAATCCATGAGTGAATTTCGACGCTAACATTTATGGCACCACTGCCGGGGATGAAGTTGAAGATTTTCCCTGGGCAGAACGACAACGATCAACTGATTCTGAAGGTGCATCAGAAATCAGAATTATTCAAATTGCTACTGTGCACCTAGCGACTCCACTGTGGCGACTCCATTGTTTCCACTTTATTGTTTCAGTTGTGGCCACTGTTGACACACCTGAAAGCTGACCCAGAGGAGCTTTCTCGAGAAGGTTTCAGCGGCTGCTTTCTCAACCTGAGAAGTTTCCTGTGGTAACGATAATGTTAAGATCTGGCCTTTGATGGTGAACAAGGACCGGGCATATTTGAAGCTGTGCATCTTTCACCTGGCGACTCCATGATTCAAGGATCAATTGGCGACTCCACTGGTTCGATATGGAGGAAATCCTGGCTCGAAGGTTTTCTCCTTTTAATTTTTCTGCTATTCCTGGTTTTCCTAATGTTGTCCCCTCTATGGATGAATGGGGCGATTATTTGCCCAGATTTAGAGAGCGTGAAGAGGACAATCCTACTCAGCACCTCAGTGAGTTTCATGAACTCATGCATCAGTGGGAGATACATCATGAGGATGTATTACTGAAAATGTTCATGTTCTCGTTAGCAGGGGACGCACGTAAATGGTATCATTCTTTACCCCCTGCTAGCATTTCTTCACTCAGTGAATTCCATGCAGCTTTCACCGCCTATTGTCAGAGGTTGTACCCCCCTGAGTTAATTTGTCATAATTGTTGTGAGGGATACCACAACTCTATNNNAAGTTGTTTCTGACGTAAGCTGTGGGGAGGATCCTGATGACCTGGATCAGGAATAAGTCCTTTCTCCTCCCCATTCTTATGCTTCGGACGAAGTTATGGAACTGATACAAATTATCACTGCCAGACTTGACAGGTGGGAAGCTGAGCGAGGTGCAGGGGATTTTCCACCCTTTGAAGAAAATGATTTGGGTATCTCTACAATGAATGATTATGAAGATCCCAGGGAGGAAGGAGACGCTTCGGGCGGAGTTGTGGAACTGATAAAATCTCTCACTACCAGATTTGATAGGTGGGAAGTTGAACAATACGCCAAGGATTTCCCATCCTTTGAAGCAGAGGCCCTTAGCAGCTCTACTGAGGGCGATTATGAAAAAATATTTCCCACGGGACCTGTTTATGGTCATTATGAATCTAACCCATGGGAGAACCAAGAAGAAGAAATCCTCCCGGATGTGGTTATGTCTAAAGAAGGTTGTGATGATGAGGGTTGTAAGGATAGAAGACTGGGGGAGGAAGTTGCTCTGAGTGAACTAATGATATCTCTCATTGCCCACCATGCAAGGTTAAAATCTGAGGACAATGGGGAGGATTTTCCAGTCTCTGAGGCAGATGTTCAAGATGGCTCTCTCGAGGAGAATATTGAATATCTTGTAAGCGCATTAACATCTGTCCCCGATGAGCTTGTTGTCTCAGAACAAAACGATGAAGTGGTAGTTGGGGAAGAGGACTGTTCTCTTTTTCTTCATGAGATTTCCCATGATGTATTTGCATTTGGGATTGGAAAGGAGGATCTGGAGATCGTTCCTTTTTTGCAAGATGAAGAAGTCTGGTGCTCACCCAGCTTTAATGACAATTCAGTTGAAGAGCAATAGAGCCCCACATCATAGATTGATGACCTGGGTAGCAGCCAGCCTGTGTATGACAACTATGAATCAGGTTCTGAGTTGGACACCCAAAACTTCCAAGAGAAGATTGCAGATCCTTCTCCTCTATTCACAAATGAAAGACAATGCGAGGAAATCAGCCCCCCTGAGCAGCAAATTGAAAAGAAGAGCTTTCCCACAGGTCCTATCTATGATGATTACGACTTTGACCCTTGGGAGAGCCAAGAAGAGGCACAAGAAGAACCAGAGGAGCAGTCGAAGACGCAGTTTACAGACTGCACAAAGCCAGTCAGTGAGCAGCCACCACCTGAGATCAGCAAGCCTACTTCAGTTATTCACCAACCTGTGCTTATCAGAGATATTCATCCGCAGGTGAACAACTGTGTAGCAGAAGAGGTCGTTTGTCGCCAATTTCCTGGAATTGGCCACTCATTTGATGACCCTGTCAGCGAATACATGGAGTGGCATTTCCCCTATGCCTTGGAGCCGCCCTATTTCATCTCAACTCCAGCCTGTAAGGAGGAGTTGAAGAGTGTAGCCATTCTGCTGTCACGATTACACCATCTGCTGGTGATCATCGACAGAAGGAAGGAGCTTCTATCCAGGAAGCTGCTTGGATGGCTATGGTGGAAGTTCTCGTTCACCTAGCCCATGTAAAATATTTTATTAGTTTAGGATTGTGTATAAATAAGCTCCTTTGAGCATGTACCTTTATTTTGTTACTTTTATTTTTCGACCTGTATTTTCAGTAGCAGGATGTTTTCAACATGACTCCATAGCCCAACAACAAGGCATTGGAACTGCAAAATGAGTCCTTAGAGCATCACAGGGACGACTCTATCCCCCATGGAGCCTAATATTAGCAACAATTGTGGTATCGGGGAACAAAGGTACGCAGGTCTGCAGGATTGCGCGATAGGTGCCCAAGCGCAGCACACAAAAGAAATTTGTTTGGAGCCCGATTCAAGCAAGCAAGCCTGATCATGGACACGAGAAACAACGAAAGAGATCTAGACCGTCCATCTAAGAAAGGACGCGTGGCAAGAGATCGACGTCATCAGGAAAGTCCCGACAGGCAAGCGCCCATCGGCGAACTTGAAGCCATCGGGATATCGAGGATCTTGGGGACAAGTGATTTGTGCACTTCAAAAGTGCGAACCGCGAAACCCCGATGGAGAGTATGGTCGAAGGCATATGGTAGTGGTCACTTGGACCAGGGCCTATTCAAAGGGCTAGCACGGAAGGTGCATCGGCAATCGGAAAATCGCGAGTCCCGTGGACACAAACATTGTGTCATCATGAACGTCGAAACTCCGATGGAGGGTTTGGCTACAATCACACGAAGACAGGTCATATGGATCATGTTCTAGCCCGTAGGGGCTAGCTCACAAAGGTGGAGCTCATCGCATATCGGGTATCGGATTTCGGGAAGCTGGCACCCCTTATTTCTTGCACTTTGAAACTCCGAACCCCGAATTTTCGATATCGGGCCCACGGATTTGGCACCTGGTCATCGAGAAGGAGGCCTAGGGGAGGGGCGTTTATGTTTGTCATTCTGCCTCTCAGACCCCGATGACACGTATCCTCCATTTCATCATCTTTCACTCCTAGCCACCTCCGCCTCATCTTATTGCCCCCACCTTGTTCAGTTACCGAATATCCTCTGATGTCCCCACGTCATCTTCTTGTGCCACATCGCATCTACGCCTTTAGCTCCTAAGAGCCCACGCATACCCAGTATCCTGTCTGTCATGCCCATCACCTTAGCCTTGTCAGTTCTGTCCACATTGACCAGCCGAGTCCCCCTGCAGAAATCCAGCAAAGCAGCAGACAGTCAAAGTTATGCTACCACATCTCCCAAATGAATATTTGACCAGAGCCTCTCAGGGCCCGATGAATCAGTTAATGCAAATGAGGAAGGTGGGTGATACATCATATCCTTCCTTAAATAGAAGGTTAGAAAGGAGAGTGTACAGAGACAGGTTGTCAGTTCCTCCTGACAAAGATCGCGTCTGACAGACGACTGCATGGGCATTCTGCCCAACGTCTGCATGCGTAGCCTAGCAGAGAAGCTACTCAATGTCAAGCATTGAATTCATGATATGATCGCGCCTTCAGCGCCTGAGTCAGTTCCAAGTATATGTAAGCATTTCTGCCATTTTTGTAAAGGATCGATGGTTGAGCAGAGTTCCCGGTTGTAAAACTTTAATGAAGCATTGTTTTCTGGTTATTTCTAGACTTCTGAGACTTCTTGCCTTATGAATGCCAGTTTCTTTACATCTTTGTTATACTGTGTTAGACCAGCTCGGAATTGGAGGATCCAGTTGAGTTGTAGTTGTTATAGGATGATGTTGTAATGGATCACTGTAATAGTTACGGAGTCTCTAATCGGTTCCTGTGATTTCCTTAACGCTGAATGACTTGGAATTGGGGGATCCAGTCAAGTCTTCTATTCAGTTTCTTGAATCCCTGAACCAGGAGGATCCTGCGTTCAGAGTTTTTCCCCTACAAACCGCTGTAAGCCTGTTGCCCAAAGTTGTTTATTCACCTTTCTTACTAAGTCTTCCACCTACTCATCTTTTAATCAACCCACTGGTTGAAGTTAGGATTCCAGACCTCCTTTGTTCTTTACGTACCAGATCCAGTCCCCGAGTTAGAGTGATATCTCCTCGAGTCTCTACCCATTTGATCACCCATTTATCAAACCGTGACATAAAAATTGATGGGCGTCGGGCTCTGCTCCTGCAAGCAATCCAGGAGTGACTTCTGACGCTAACAGATACCATTTAGAATTGGATTTACATTAATTGTTTGTAAAATAAACTATATATATCTTCTTAAATGAGGAAAGTTTTAGGTATTCATGTGTTATCTTCTAATTATTTTGGCAAACATTATACTAGTGCATAAAACATGTAGGCATATAATACAAGTAACAATGATATTTTCATAGGTCTAATTGTATCATTTGACTGAACATTGCATATATAGAATTATGCTCAAAGCAAGAGAATAGTTCTATACAATACAATTAAATTTGAGTAGTACAAAGCAAGTAACTTGAAGACATGATATTTTGGATAGGTATACAAATGAAGTTGTTTAGTGAAACTAAGGGTCCATTTTTCACTTAAGATGATGTGAAATAACACTCAAGCATTGAAGCAAATAAGCTTTGCAATGTATTTCTTCCATCATATAGGAGTAGTACAAAATAATAGTCTTCTAAGGTGGTTTGAAGTCTAGAATTTTTAGAATGGGGTTAGAAATAATCTCTCCATTTCTAATCCTTGTAATAGAGTTTGTTGTTAACATTGATGGTATACCTTTATTACGTTGTTTCAAAAAAGGATAGATAAAGGGAATCGAAAGACCACCTAAGAAAAAAATTGTTGCATTAATGTATTAGGAAAAATATAATGGATATGAATGAAATTCAAGAAGAATACATGTGTGAGCAAAGTCAAAAATACATTTATTGAAATGTCAATATATTTGTTGAAGTATGTATGTAACTATTTGAACAACAATAATTTATGTACTTGTGAAGAATTGAAGAAGTTCTAGGAATGACCTTGTAGAGGAAAGATCAAACAAAAATTTGCAAGTATATTTTACTTAAAGAAAGAAAATTGTGTTTTGATAGTATGTTTAACATTTGTACGATGTTAAGAATAATATGAATTTAGAAGTTTACATTGATGATATGCACATATAGAGGGAGAGAAAATGATTCGGATTGGATTATTATATTATTTTTCATGTATCTCGATTCTTTTAGAGTGGAAAAAATTGGAGGAATAAACTTGTAGGGCCATTTTAGTGGCAAGTCCCAATTTGGAAAATTGGGGTCCAGAACCTTCCAGGGCCATTTTGAGGCATCAAACGACATTTTTGGGGGTTAAAACGTTCTTAGCATAGCTTGGATCCCATGACACTATTCTACACATCGATACCTTTCCAACAGTGCAAAAATCACGTCAATCAGAGCTTGTATGAAAAAGTTATGTCTCTTGCAAGTTGACCTATTGTGTTGACCACCATGGTACAAGAGGATGCCACATAAACCCTAGTTACTCATGCATGTGGGATTAGAAACGTATGTAATTTCAAGAAGATTCTAGAAGGTCCAAAACCCTATCACAATTGAGGGTTGAGGAATTAAAAACCTACCCCTAGATGGCTATTGGGCTATGTTAAATACCGGGCCACTAGGAGGAGAAGGGGGTTTCCATTCTTTTGCATTGTATCTTGTTCTATAGTTGAGAAAAACATATGAGAGTGGTATTTCGTGAGCATAACAGAGGAGGAGAGATTCCGTAGGAGCCATACATGCCACAGGTCAAAGGTAGCTCCATAGATAGTGCCTCTTTCTTTGTACTTGCATTATTTATATACCAGAGAAAAGAGAGAAGAGCAACCTCACCTTCGAGTTGGATTTTCTCCCTATTGGGTTTCCTAGGTCACATCTTGTGTATATTTGTGGATGGTGTGTGTCTTTATTTTTGTTCTCTATTTTTCACATTTGAACTATTTCATCTGTTTTTTTAAGAAGAAAACCAATAATCGAGAGTTTGAGATCTAAAGGAAAAATAACCTTAATAATAAGTATTTTAGTTGTTTATTAGATCTGTCGTGAAGAACTGTTCACGTGGAATATCCATGGCAGTTTACAGATCATATTGGTATCAGAGAAATTTTTTCTTTTGGGTATTTGTGGGAAGTTGCAGGATCCATGAATCAACTTAAAGAGAAGTTGCAGAAACCCTAGCCATGGAGGACGAGTCTGTTCATAATAACCCTCAAGATGCAACATAAGAGATATTTGAGAGGTTGGAAGTGCAAGTCGTTGAAATTAGTCGCAATATGAACCTCCTCATGGTGGCTCTAGCAAGCAAGCTCAGATCATTCAGAGATGATGAAGGCTCTAACTCAGATATTGGATTGGAGGGGAAATCGAGAGATGGAGAAGACTCAAGAAAGGAGTCATAGAAATAATTTGAGAAAGAGTAGTCAAGTCCGAGTGCCATGAACCCTTCAGAGTCCCTATTCAAGATGGAAGTGAAATTGGAAATAAATCCATACCAAGGTGAGATTGGATGCATTAAAATTGAATCATTGTTTGCAACAACTAGAAGTTTATTTTAGTGCTCACCATATACATGAAGGGAAGAAGATTTCATTTGCTAGATTGAAGTTAGAGGGCCAAGATTTAACCTGGTGGGAAAGCCACACAAAAACACTTAGGCTCGAGGGTGATCCACCAGTAACTAGGTGAGAGGACTTCAAAACCCTCATCAAGTCCCAATTCTACCCTATTGGATATGTAGAGGACCAATGGATCTGGTGGCACTACTTCAGGAAGAGGCAGGGGGAAATTGTATAGGAGTACACCATTGAGTTTAGAAAGATGGTCATGATCATGATAGGTATCTCTCTCAAGAACTTATATGTACTCATCAAGTATCTAAGGGGTTTAGACAGTCATCTACAAAAGAAGGTGATGCTCTTCAAGCCAAGGACAGTGGATGATGCACGTGTACATGCATAATACCTGGAAAACATAGGCCAAAAGAAAGGGAAGCCGAGTGGTTCAAAGAAAAAAGAGCACCAAGAAGCTTCCAAGGAGGGGAAGAAGAAGTGGAAAGGGGTAAAATATAAGAAGACAACAACCATTGCACATCCGAGTAAATATTCTGAAAACCATTGTAATCATTGCAACATTAATGGCCACATTGAGGAAAAATGTTGGAAACTACATCCAGAGTTGAACCCGAAGAATAACAAGAAGGACATAAAGAAAAAGAGCCTTCTGGCCATAGATTCAAGCAATCAAGTTAAAATTAGCTTAGATGTGGATGAAAATGTTTTCTACACATATGTGCAAAAGGAGGTGAATTTGAGTAGCCTTCATCACCAGGAAGATAAGGAGATGACCAAGATCTTCTAGATTGAGATTCGGGTCAAGAAGGCCAAGATAGATGTTATGTTCAACTCTGGTTCCTAGACTAATCTCATAGTAGTGGATCTGGTCAACAAGCTTGGATTGGAGTTTCACAATCATCCTAGCCCCTATCCATTGGGTTGGTAAACAAGGATGAAAAGATAAAGGTAATTAAATAGTGTAAGATTAAATTTGCTATGAGTGATGATTTTATTGATGAAGTGGAATTGGATGTAGTACCCCTTCATGTATGTGGAGTAGTGTTTGGAATCCCTTACATGTATATGAGGGATGCAATATTCATGCGAAGAGCGAACCAATACCAACTGATCAAGGGTGGGAAGTCCTACATCATCCATGCACATAAAGGAAAGTCAAAGATATCATTGGTAAGTGCCAACCAAGCCAAGAATTTGATTAGTTCTAGTAGTTAATAGATTTTTCTTTTCTTAAGAGAAAATAAGTCTGGTGATGAGTCAATGAGAGTGAAGGCATCCCTAGAGGGGTGTACTAAAGAGTAGAAACATCAGTTGGAGGAGTTGTTACAGGCATACAGAGGAGTGTTCTAAGAGCCTAAGGGGATACCACTTAAGAGTACTGGAGCATGAAATCCAATTACTTCTAGACTCCCCCTTGTCGAATATTGGGCTGTATAGAAAGTCTATTCTGGAAGAAAATCATGTAAAGAGGCAGTTGAAACAGTGGTTGGAGTAGGGTGTGATTCGATCAAGTACCTCACCTTGTGGGTCACCCATCATAATTTTTCACAAGAAGGATGGGAATTGGAGAATGTGTATCGATTATAGGGAATTGAACAAGATTACACTGAATAATCGATACCCTCTTCTAAGCATTGATGGTTTGTTGGACTAGCTGCAACATGCCAAGTACTTCACTAAGTTGGATTTGAAATCGAGATATCACTAGGTACGATTCAAAGAAGAAGATACCTGGAAGAGAACCTTCAAGACAAGGAAAGGTTTTTATGAGTGGTTGGTTATTCCATTCGGTTTATGCAATGCACTGACTACATTTATGAGATTAATGAATGATGTTTTACGACATTATCCAGATTCATTTATTATTGTATATTTGGATGATATGTTGGTTTATAATGCTACATGGGAAGAGTGCATCACACATCTTATGCAGGTGTTAGAGACTCTAAAAAGGCACCAATTGTTGGCCAATCTCAAGAAATGTGAGTTTTCTCAGTAGTCTTTGGTGTATTTTGGGTATGTGATCGGTAGAGGGGAGCTTAATATAGATCCAACAAATATGGAGGCCATCATGAAATGACTAGTTCCTACAAATGTCACTGAAGTTAGGAGTTTTGTTGGGGAAACACATTAATTGTGGAAGTTCATAGCTTCCTTTTCAGTGGTAGCTACACCACTCCATGCCATAACAGTTAGTTCTAATAGTTTCCAGCAGGGGAAGAATCAACAAAATCCCTTTGATGAGATGAAAATAAAGATCAGTCTAGTACCATTGCTCACACTACCAAACTTTTAGAATTCATTAGAAGTGGAGACAAATGCAAGTGGTTATTCCATGGGAGTAGTACTTATGCATGGAGGAAGGCATGTCTGCTATCATTCTGAAGTATTTCATGGGGTGGTTATCAACTACCCTAACTACGACAAGGATCTTTATGCCTTGGTACAAATTGTCAAAAAGTGGAAGCACTATCTGATGGGAAAGCATACCATCATCCACAGATATCACCAGCCACTACAATATTTGCAGGCCTAAAGTAAGCTACCACAAACTAGGCATTACAAGTGGATGGGGTTTTTACAACAATTTCATTTGGTCATAAAGTATAAGAAGGGTAGCACAAATAATTTTCCAGACATGATTTCACAACCACCCACATCCAAGATTACAACTTCGGAAACTTTGATGCACATGGAGCCTTTTACCCACGATGCATATAAAGAGGCATGGATATAAGTTGAGGACTTCAAGGAGGTGTTTCAATGGCTACAGGTCCAAATTCATATAGAAGAAGGTGACGACAAGGATGGCTATCATTTCCAGAATGGTTTACTCTACAAGCTTGACAAGCTCTATGTACTTAAAGGTGAATGAATGCATCTTATCATAGAGGCTCACACCTCCAAGGTTGTAAGACATTTTGGTGTTGGGAAGACAATTTCCAATTTATAGAGGTATGTGTGCCATATTGTAAGAATATGTAGAATGGTATATTAGAGGATGTATACTTTATTTCACTAGCAAGCCCAGTAACATGAATCAAGGTCTATACCATCCCTTACCTATACCCGCTCGACCTTGGGAAAGTATTTCCATGGATTTTGTGGGAGGTTTACCAACAAGAAGGAAGGGACATGCGTATCTATTTATGATAGTTGACATGTTCAACAAAATGTGCATCTCATGCCTTGTAAACATACCATCAACGAACAAGAAGCAACAAACAGGTTCTTTGAACAGGTCTAGGTGCACTTTGGGATACCAAGAAGCATCATCTTAGTAAGGGATACCATATTACTTAGTGAATTTTGGACTACATTGTGGGAGAAGATGGACACTAAGTTGAAGAGATCTACAACATTCCATCCACATACATATGGGAATATGGAATTAGTCAATAGGAATTTGGTTCTTCTTTTGAGGGGTTACAATCAGAAGCATCTGAAGACCTAGGATGAAAATATGATCTATATACAACACTCTTATAAAAAAGAAGTCCACACTTCTATTGGTAAGTCACCTTTTGAATCTTGCTTTAGGTATTTTCCACCTTCACCCTTAGATGTTGTATATGGACAACAAGGAGGAGCGAGGGAAGACCTTACATGAGATGCATTAAAAGTAGAAAAAAATGTTGAGAATATTAGGAAGATCTATTTGCAAGTACAAGAGACACTGAAGAAATCACAGGAAAAGTACAAGTCTAGACATGACCAACAAAAAATAGAGAGAAAATTTAGAGTGGGAGATAGAGTATGGTTACAACTGAATAAAAAAAGGCTACTGGGTCCTAGGAAGGAGATCAAGGCTCCAAAATATGGTCCTTTTGAGGTATTGAAAAAGTGGGAGATAACACCTACATACTTAGTCTACCCCCATACATGCGCATTTACTCAGTCGTGAATGTAGAGAATCTCAAACTCTATGAGCGTTCCATGTTGCATCAAGAGGAGGAGCAGGTCCTACCTTCCATAGAGAACTTAGCACCAGATTCTCATGCAGAGTTAGCAGAGGACACAATTTTGCAGAAGTGGTCCAGAACTACAAGACAAGGGAAACATGACCTTTGGAAGATTGGTTTGAAAGAACAACTTCGAGGAAAAGAAAAGTGGTTCTCCAGGGAGAAGGTAGAGGAAAAATTTCCTCACCTCATTCAATAAATATTTTGGGGATCAAAATCCTCCCTAAATGGGGAGGTATGATCCATATTGGATCATTATATTATTTTTCATCTATATCGATGCTTTTAGAGTGGAAAAAATAGAGGAATCATCTTGTAAGGCCATTTTAGTGGTAGGTCCCAATTTGGAAAATTGGGGTTGGGGTCCATAACCTTCTGAGGCCATTTTGAGGCATAAAATGGAATTTTGGGGGGTTAAATATTTCCAATCTTATCTTGGACACCATGACGCTATTCTACACATTGAGACATTTCCAACAATGCAAAAATCGCATCAATCAGAGCTCGTATGCAAAATTTATGCCTCTCGCAAGTTGACCTACTGTGTTGACCACCGTGGTATGAGAAGATTCCACAACAACCCCAGTTACTCATGCATATGGAGTTATCCATGTATGCAATTTCAAGAAGATTCTAGAAGGTCCAAAACTTATCACAATTGAGGGTTGAGGAAGTAAAAAACCTACCCCTAGATGGCTATCATGTTATGTTAAATACTGGGTCACTAGGAGGAGAAGGGGTTTCCATTATTTTGCATTGTATCTTGTTCCATAGTTGAGTAAAACATCTGAGAGTGGCATTATGTGAACATAACAGAAGAGGAGAGATTTAGTAGCAACCATACAAGCCCTAGGTCAAAAGAAACTCCACAGAGAGTGTGTCTTTCTTTCTACTTGCATCGTTTCTATACCATAGAAAAGAGAGCGGGGTAGCATCACCTTCTAGCTAGGTTTTCTCCCATATTGGGTTTCCTAGGTCATATCTTGTGTATATTTTTGGATGGTGGGTGTCTTTATGTTTATTCTCTATTTTTCGCATTTGAACTATTTCATATATTTTTTAAAGAAGAATACCAGTAATCGAGAGTCTGAGATCTAAATGAAAAATAACCTTAATAGTAAAGATTTTAGTTATTTATCATATCTATTATGACGAACTGTTCCAGTGGAATAGCCAAGATAGTTTATAGATAAAAAAAAAGAACTATACAAGCTGAGAATGTTTTTGAAGATGAATTTTAGAGTTCAAAATATATATTTATTAAATTTACTCTTATATAAAATTGTACATTTTTTTAATATTAAAATATGGACTAGAATCACAAGTTGATTACTTGGATAATAACATATGCATTGGAATGAAAAGTATTTGATAACTATAGAAAACATGTCACTAGGAATCAATAGAGCACATTTTTTTGTAAGATATTGAATTTCTTCTATTACACATTAAAGAGAAGTATTTCTAATAAAAATTGCATTAGGCACAACATATTCTATATACACATTTCATGTTTACATGTAAATATAATTTATTTTTAAAAATCACCTTTTTTGATATAAATAATAAATAACATATATAAGTACTTTAAATATTACAATAATTTTAAAGGAAAAACTTGAATTCCAATTTTAAGTAAATGATATCTACAATGTATGTGGAAAACATGTTTTATGTATGTACGTGTATTTAAAAAATTATACTATTTTTTTAATATTTAGGTTTTTAATTACAAGTAATGAAGTAGATAAAGAATTTAAATAAACATATAATTTTTTCTTTAAAACCATGAATATATATATATATATATATATATAT
>CBVK0100306781.1:0-13878 GCA_900067695.1 Picea abies
ACAAATAATAGTTTTCATAGGCCAATTAAACAAAAGGTGTTTCCATCTACAAATGGACTTATCACAACATTTCACCACATCTTCTACATGGGCCAATCAAACAATAAGTGTTTCAATCTACAAATGGACTTTGCATAACATTTCACCATGTCTGCTACAATAAAGTTAACCATAATTGACAAAGAGCATTTTGCATAGGCCAATTAAACAATTGCATAGGCCCCAATTAAAAAATGTGTTTCAATCTACAAATGGACTTCATGATGCCTTTCACCACATCTACTACATAATCCAATCAAATAGCAAGTTTTTCAATCTACAAATGGACTTCACAAAACATTTCACTGCATCTGTTGTAGTAAAATCGACCAAAATTGACACCAACATTTTTCACACAACATTTGACCATGTCTTCTATAGTTCACTACGTCTACTATAACAAAGTCACCAAAATTGACAATAGGTGTTTCACTCTACAAATGGCCTTCACACAACATTTCACTACATCTGTTACATAGGCCAATTAAGAAACAAGTGTTTCAATCTAGAAATGGACTTCACACTACATTTGACCATGTTTGTTATAGTAAGGTCAACCAAAATTGCATAGTTTAATTAAACAAGAGGTCGTTTAATAATAGGACACTATCTATGTGAAGAGATAGGTCCTATCTTCATCAAATTCCAACTTCATTTCCTGTCACATACAAGAAAGAGACAATGTAATAGTTAAATATCAAAATATCAATCTTAAAATAACTTGCATCAAGAAAATGTGGCTCCAAAGTTACAATGAAAAACACAAAATATAAATTATAGAACCTATTTTTACTTGAAATGCATCCTCAAATTGGCATATAGTAATCTTGTTATGATAAAGAATTTCCAACCTACTCCAAAAATAGAGGAAGAACGTATCACAAGAATCAGATCATCTGTGTTATTCCATTCACTATTTCTTGCACCACCAATGGAACACATATACCGAAATAAGTGTTCCCTAGACCCTCATATATACTGGATTAGATCAAATGTTGTGGTGTATCAATTTCCCAGTTCTCATCTTGGTGCTCATTTTCTTCACTCTGAACAAGACCCTCTCCAGATGGATTATCATTATGAGCCTCCAAAGAATTATGTTTCGTATCAAGTTCATTAGAGAAACTTGTTATATTGTTTTCTCCCCTTCTATCACAATCTGATCGCCAAAGAGATAGTGCTCTTTCATATGGAAGTCATACTTTGTTACATATAATCTTAAACATATATCCATATGTTTATCAAGCTTGTTCCTCATCTTTGACTTCAAAAATGACAGTGCACTAAACATTCTCTCATCCTCCACTGATCCCAAAATCATGGTTTGACACAAATCCGCTAACTTGAAATACTCGGATATGTTTTCCTGTAAGTATTGGCTAGCACCTAAAATAGTCCATAATCTTGTTATTGCACCATATTCTGGAGGATTCTCCAAAGTGTGAAATTGATTCCACATTGTTTCAGCGAAGCGTGTGGCTTGTTGAAACAATTTTGATTGATCCAAAATACCTTCAACTTGTTCTCCATGTACCTCAGCCTTCTTGCAAAAGTGGTCCACTAAAGTATTTAATTTTGCCACAAAGTCACGTTTTAAAGTAGGTTGATATTTTAAATTGTTCCAATATTCAGGGTACACCACAGACATGGCCTCCAACAATTCATCTCAAGGGAATCGTTCTCTTATCTCTCATGACAATGACTTTGCAATTTCTATCAAGTTGTGTCTCACTCAAATGACAACATTGTCGAATAGGTCTCTTGACACAGGGCGCTCTTTGGTGGTTCGTCTTGTCTTATCAATATAATGAAAAGGAACCATATACCCACGCACTTCCATACATAGTATCCCCTTTTCATCAAACTTCAAATAATTTTCAGTATTTTCTATATCAATGATCGTAGTCCAATTTGTAAATCGTGGACCTGCGAAAGACTCTGGCATCATATACAAATTATCCAATGAAAGGCATGCAAATTTTCTTGCATTTGTGTATTCTGCAATATACATTGTGCAACTTTGAGACATTTTCATGAGGACATTCATTTGATCTAGCATAGGAAGAATTCCAACCAATGTTAATAATGTCTCTATGTCAGTTAGTCGAAAGAGAAGATCTTGAGATTTATCTACACTGAAGCGATGTTCATACATCACCCCTACCAAGCACTGGTACTCACTAAATAATCTTTGAGCTGGTCCATTCAATGAGATCCATCTTGTATCAACATCCTTTAATAGCTTGTTTCCATTTGTAACACCGTCAGCAAATTTTTTAAACTCTGAAAATCGTTTGGGACTACAAGAAAAATATGCATAAGCCTCTCGTACAAGACCTTCAACTTTTGAAACCGATGGAAACTTGCTTACTATTTTAAATGCAAGATTCATCCTATGAGCCATACAATGAATACTCAACATATACGGTGAAGCTAATAGTTGTAGTCTAACACAAAGGCCATTCCTTTGTCCTTGCATTACTGACGCTCCATCCGCTCCAACACATACCAACTTTTTTGCGATCATTAAAGGATCCATACCACCACTTTCCTTCAAACTATTATTAACAAGTTCATAAATATTTTCAGCTGTAGAATTCTCCATCATTTTATGAACCCCAAGTAGATAGGAATGCCTAATATGGTCATTAACCATATAAATACTCATGCAAATCCATGAAGTGTTATCAATAGCTGTAACCTCATCCAAAGACAATGACACAAACCTAGCACTTGCAATCTTCTCTTTCATATCATCCTTTTCTACTTGAGCTAGATATTTTGCCCATTCCCAACCACTCGTTAAAGACCAATGAGAAGATGGAAAGTTTGGNNNNATTTGAAGAAAAGATAGATATTTCATGTAATCCAGATAATCTGTCATAGGACGCCCTTTAGATAAGATGTGAAATACAGTGCTTAATTGTATTGTCTAGATAGATATTTCATGTAATTTGGATAATATATCATAGGACACCCTTTAGATAAGATGTGAAATACAGTGCTTAATTGAATTGTCTTGGATAACAAATTTCTTTCCATCATCTTTTCAAATAGAGATGTGATGGTTCCTCCACCTGCCTCGAGTTTTTTCTTACTTATTAAATATTCATTATATTCATTAGCATATTTGACATGTCGACATTCCTCGTAAGATTTCCATCTAACAATAGATTTCTCCTCGCCATCTACAATTTTCTTTTCATACACCTTTCCTACATGCTTCTCAATTGTATCTAACTTCATCTGAAATGTTGTTGGCATGCCAAGTTTCCAACTACATATATTGCATATAACTTTTGGTTTCTCTTTCTCATTTTTTGGAGGTAATGGATCAGTAAATGGAAATTTTGAGACCCAATCTGGTTGGAAGCCTCTCCCTATTTCCCATTGGCCCTTTTGTCTTTTCCATGAATTGGTTGTGTTCTTTTCCAATGAAATATTTTCGACATTTGTACTGCCAATTTTTGGTGAAAATGCATTTATCTCACTTTGATCAATAGAGGAACATATTTCCTTATCTATTATTTGGATATTAGATTCATTCTCACAAGAGTTGAGATATCTTTCAAAGATAGGTTGCTCAAAAGAGCTCGAAGCATGAAGAGAATGTCGATCCTTGGATTGAGGTCTTTGAAAATATGATGATAGATCATTTTGCCTTGATATTTTCTTCCCATGATCGGTGTTTGACATCTCAATAAATATTCCACAATTGAAATTTCAAATTGATCTAGAAACCAAAAGTGAAACCTGCAAGAGAAATAATATAAAATTAGTAAAGTTCCTACCAATTATAGAATATTCAATTTGAACGAAGCTACTCTAATACTTTCTTGCAAATTTCTCCTCACATTATGATATGCTTCAAGACCTAGAAATACTACAAAGATTAATGGATATAATGAAAAGAGGTGAAAATCCATACAAAGATACAAATTAAATCAGTCAAAAACAAAAACTTAAAAGCCAAGGAGAGGATGTAGTACATATATACTTTTAGCTATTTGATATGTGAAAAGTTTGAACAGTTTCAATGTCCCATCAATATATATAATCTTAAGAAGGGTCATGACTTACTATGTTTACAAAAGTGAGGTATCTATGTGACCAAAACCTATAACCACTTCTTGAGCCTTCTAGTCTCCCAAATGATGCTTCAGGGAGTTAAATATTCCCTCTTGGGACCACAAGTTCCCCCCATCTTCAACAAGTACACTCTTTAATCAACGAAAATAGGTCAACCTTTTTCCCCTATTTAGCACCCAACTAGCATGTTGCATGTTGATTTTGACATATTATTATGTGACATGTTTATCATAATTTTTCTATCCCCTCACAAACCTACAAATTAAAATGGCATTTATTCTTGACCTCCTAGCAATTTTCTCTCCAACACCTACAATTTTGGGTGTCCACGCACATATTTACAAAAAGGAGGTTACCAATTTCCCTTGATTAATGACTCAACAATTTACAACTCCTAACAGAAAAGTCACAGCCCCAAGTAGGTCACTGTTTCTTTGCAATCTGTCATCATATAACCCTTTGAGTGCTTTGAGAAACAAGATATTTTCCATCCTTGAAGTTATACATGCTTCTGTCTGAGCAGAGGGAAGATACCTGACATATTTTTCTCTGTTTTTATACTCAATGGCTGATTGTCTAACAATTGATCTTTGTTGGATTGGATATATAAATCTTGATCTAGGCTCATTGAAGGAAGTTTCTCTTTATTCTTTTTTCTAAAGTGGATTTTTCATCATAGAGCTTTTAAGGAAATGAGGAAGAAAAGGAGAATACTAGTCTGAGGGAAGAACTGAAGACCTAAAAAGAGTTGTCAGACTTTAGTGGAATAGAATTGTTCAACCCCTTTGGGAGCCTCAAACAAAGCTGCAAATTAGACAATAACAAAACAGGGTGGATCTAAATCTTTGACTGAAAAGGTGAAGAAAATGAGAACTTTATACCTTTTTCCCTGAAAAGGAAGCATGTTAAGAACCTGGACAAGAAATCACTGCAGTATAATCAGAGGAATGGAAATCCCAAACTAGAAAAATCTAAGAATCCAAAAAATCTAGAAAAAGGGAGCTAAATCCAGTCTGGTTAAGAATACGGTTGATTCCCAACTTTCGATAGCAACTTTCAACTGTTCTTAAAAACATTTTAGTGAATTTGTCTCTGTTGTTTATGTATATTGGTCGTATGATGTATATCTACAGTAAGAATGAACCTGTGGGTCATGCTTCTATGGAATAACTCAGTATTAGGAAATTCATACTTCTACATTTGTAATGCTAATAAAATTAGGTTTCAATCAAAATAACAATTTATTCATCAGGTCTTTTTTTATTGTTCTAAGATATACGTAAACTGTACTTGGCAGTACTGCAAACATGTTTTATTAGAAGTAATGCATTTGTTTGGAACGATATTTAGGTTAATAACTAACCCTAGTTCATTATCAATTAGTGGCCTTATCAAGAACAAATCGATAGGTCTATGAAGGAAGATATGAAAAGACAAAAGTTTCCTGTTACAATTCAACAAACGAATAGACCTCTTGTAGTTATAACTGGATAATGGTGATTCTTTCTACAATGTAGTCTGATTTCTAGAGACCATATTGCTAACCTTTCTCCTCACTGAATCTGAGAAGCTAGGAGAAAAACTACACCTTCCACAAGAGCATTATCCTGCTATTCTCCTACACAAGAGCATAGCAACCAATCTTGACTCTCTTTGCTTTGGCTTCTGCTACTTCCAATAAACCTAACATCCAGTTCCAGCATCTAGATGGGTCATCAATCTGCGAATCTCCAGTGCTACTACTTGATTTATTGGGATTATACATAACATTTTTTCAATCTAAATCACAACAACAGATGAATGACCTGATGCAATTGCCAAAGCTAATTTCAATGCACCATTAAACTATCCAAATTAATGGAAATGGAAACGGTCGGCTCTACAATGTTGTGCAAGTACTTGGAGCTGGCTCCCATTCCATGTAAATGAGCAGAGTGAAGTTTTACATTAACATAATAGAATCAGCTTCAACTTTCAACTGACTGGACTAGCTCTACTCAGAAGATTAGCTTTATCCTAGTTACACCCTCTATCTGTCTAAAGCAACAGCCTTGACCTTTACTTGGGGCTTGTCAACACTTTACTTTCTGGTCAATGATGGTAGCAGATCAAGCCATCCCATGACCCAATAACACTAGGATTACGATCGCCATTTCTGCTGTAAGAGCATGTTGATGCAGGTGTGTATGAGTCTTCCTTTTGTCTAATGGTATCTCTTGAAAGGTTCAAACAATGAGACCTTTTATTATCCTTGTCATTCTGCTGACGAAATCTCCATGCATCTCTAGTCAGTAGCGGTGATCCTGAACGAGAATTGCAATCTAAGCTTGTTGTTCGTCTATTCACCTTGGAAGAGCTCACATCATCTTCATTACATATATCTAGTTCATTGAAGGGCTCTTCCTCCTCTAGTGAAAGTTGTGATAGTGCATGTACAAAAGTATGGATTTGATGATTCGCTTTGGCACTTTTCTTTGTTACAAAGGACTCTCCAATCCCTCGATGTCTTCTTAAGTACCCTATCCTGGTTGTTGAGATGGTCTTTGAATTCTATGAAAAGATAGACAAATGACAAAAGCCTGACAGTTGGATCTAGAGCAAATTCCTCCACTAGGATTATCCAACATGATAGTTTGTGATGGTTTTAATGGCTTTTACTAACTTTTTTTTAACTTCTGAGTGTCATGGAAGGGCCAGGAATTTTGGCTCAAATTAGGCATCATAAGATGTTCTCTACAATGGACAAATTAGGTACTGTAAATGTTTTTTTTTAATTGTTTGATATTTTAGGTGAACAGTTGGAAATGGCAAGCCTCTTTACAGTCCATTGGACTATAGATTGTTCTGTGTTACGAACTCTGGTAGCACCAAATGTGAAAGAACAATTTCCTTTGGTCAACTATCGAATTAAAATGCTCTCTCTAGAACATTTATTTTTCAATGCTTTCTAGTCTAGCTTCCAAGACAAGAACTGGTAATGTGATCAACAATGAATTTTATCCATGTTCTGGCATCTCAATGAGGGTTGGGTTGGGTAGCAAGGTTATTTGAAAGTCAATGTACCTTTGGTCATCTCAAACATGAAAGAATAAATACTTTTTGTCAAATATCTAATGTAGAACCACCGATTCATACAATTCCCAAAATTCCATCTAAATTCTAAGCCAAGCATCCTTTCAAAGTTCTGAAGCATCAGTCAACACAGACATAGCCTATTATTATTTGATAATTTTGGCAGTTTAAACAAACTTAGATTAGGTGCTTGGTTTCCATTTTGGCTCCTATAGTCGCTCCTTCAATTTTGATGTGCAGGTGGGTGGGGATATTTGCCTAGAAAAGTGTTGCCAGTTGTGAATGTAGAATACCAACTAGGGTATCCTTGTTATGGTTTATTAACAAGGCTAACTGTCCTTGCCAGCTAAGTAAATGAACACATCAACAAAGGCATTGAATATGGAAACCAAGGAAATAACAAACTATTGAAAATTCAAATAATTATAAAAATGGTCACAACTCAACCATTCCTTTCCATTGCCCGTTACTTACAAACCATGTCTGCTTCTTGACCGCCTTCTCTGTTTACTTGATTTGTTTAAATTGTTCTAATCAATATTTTTCTTTGCTCTCAAATAATGATCTGTGGCCATAATCTGGCTTTCTCTCACACTGTTGATTCCATTTTTGTCAAAAAAGTGGATGCCTATTTTTTTAATGGTTTAAGTAGCAATGCTTCATGAATTAATCTGGCAGTTAGCTGAAGTTCAAAGTTTTTGTATGGTTAGGTATCTACTGCAATGAAGGATAAAATCTCAGCTGCAACTGAACAGGTAAACATATAATATGTTCTTGTAAGAGAAGACGGACTTAAAAATGTGTGGGATTGTAACACCCTGTTTCCCCTAGATTGTAAATGTAACTAAACTGGCCAAGGACTATGGAAAAAACTCATAAGTATGAATATGTGTTGTAAATGGACCTGCAGGAAGAGGTCAATGAATGTAAATGACAGTTTGAATTTATAGCAGAACTGCTGAGAGGGGATGTGCGGAAAAGAGACCACGATGGTGGTGGAGGGCACCTTGAAAAAGGGGCATTAACTTCTACCAAGAATTAAAATACCATATTTGGACTCCACTGGCCTGGAGAACCAAAAGCGGCTCGCTAGCCCTGAAATAAATGCCTTGCAGGATGGTAGGTTGATGGCTTGATGAGGGATGGGGAGGTGAACCGCCTATTCGTAGAGCCATCATGAATGACCAGCGCGAGGGTAATCGTGCCACACACAACCTCGCGAGAGGATAAGGCGTATGGCAGAAGCGATTGAAGGGGGTAGACGCGAGGGGAACTCTAGAAATTTTTACGCAGAGTGAGTGATCGCAGAGAGGGAGGATTGCAACCTTCGCTCCTGGGCACTGGCAGACAGAGAGACGCAGGTCTCAGGACATCGTGGTCTCAGCTCGGGGGTGGCTAGTGGTAAATCCAGTAGGAGTCGCTACGCCTACGGTTGGGTGGAAACGAGCACCCCTCTCAGCAGTTGCTTCCATTGCTGAAGTTATTTTGATAAGTATTTTGCTTATATTGCATTTTGACATTTATATGCTGTCACATATGCTCATAGACTTTTGTAATGGTAAATATTTCCTGTGTAAGAATATCTGTGCGGTGATTGTTATTATGGGGTAGATGTTAGCCCATAGATCTGTGAAATTATAAATGGTTTCAGCATGAGAATGTCCACGCAGTGCTTGATATGAATGAGTTGATATATGAATTTAATCATGGCCAGTCATCCTCGGGAAGCTGTCTCCCTTTAGTTGCTTCTGGGAATGCCCCGGTAGGGATCTCTTCACAGAGATTCCCTCCTTGGAAAGGTTCACAAAAACCCAGAACAAGGACTCTAACACATAGGCCTTATTAACCTTGCATGAGGAGGAACGATCCTATTAAGGTCCAAGATAGTAGTGTTGGGAGAAGTGACAAATCGACGGATGAGATCTCGTCGGAGGAACCATAGTCATTCACAACCACTAGATTGACCAAAGAGACGAAGGTTTTACATACCTTGCCCCTTCGTCCTCTATCATCGTGAGCAACGAGAAATTGGGATCGTAGATTCCAAGATCCAAAAGGATGAATCCAGACCGCTAGATCTCGGTCCAAATTACCTGTCAGTCGTTGGATTCGGAGAAGCTGCGCGGGGGTTAAGCGCAGGGGTAGGCGTGGGTGGAAGTGACCTGAGCCATCAGATCTTAGATCGTAATCCCGATAACCATCAGATCTTGAGAAGTAGCGCCGGAGTTAAACCCTAGTGTGCAGAGAAAGAGTCTCCGTCGTTGATCTCCACAGGGACACGTGGACGGGGATCCCGAGGAGTCGTGAATCGGGGAATCCGAGTTTTTGAATACAAGGAAACTGTGTCATGAGAAATCACGATCCGCGTTTTCCCGATATGATCTAAACCGCCCATTCATAGAGGACGCATGTCAGCAGATCCCTAGGAGTTGGGAATCGGGGAAATCGGGGTTTTTGAGTATCAAGAAACCTTGTTGTGTGAACTCGCGATCCGCGATTTCCTGATACGATATGAGCCATCCATCCTTGGAGTACAGGTGTCAATGATCCAGAGCAGGTCGGGAAATCATAATCCCCGAGCGCAAGGTAACCATGGTATTAAAAGTCTCGAAAACGCGAGGAGAAATCAGAGCCGCCCACCTGAGGGACAGGTGTAGACATCCTAGCCGTTGACCTCGATAGGACACGTGTCAGCACTCGGGGAAGCTATCGAAGTTTTGAAGGCTTCGGGGTTTTATAGGTCGAGATAAATGAGACCTCTTGAGCCTCGAAAATCCGACAAAGAATCTCAGCCAGAACACATGGCAAGAGATCCCGAAGAGTCGGGAATCGGGGAATCGGAGATCCTGAGAGCAAGAGAAACAGGACTTTGAAAGTCTCGAAATCCTGAGAGAAAATCTAAGCCGTCCGATTGGAGAGGGACACATGTCACGAGATCGTCCGTCTCGGAGATCCGGGGTACCAGGCATCGGGGCCACTCAAGTCTCGAAACAACGATAAGATCTGGACCATCCATCAGAGGGACAGGTGTTAGAGATCAAGCGCCATCGACATTTGACACATCGGGAAATCGGAATTTCTGAGGAAAAGAGACACGGGATAGGATAAGTCACGAAATCCCGAGAAAAGGATCTCCACCGTTGATCTTGGTAGGATGCGTGGCAGGAGATCTGGGCGAGTCGACATTTGGAGCATCGGGTTTTCCAAAGGCAAGAAACTCTTGCATACAGGAATCGCGATCCACGATTTCCCGATGCGATCATAACCGTTAACCTGAGGGACGCGTGTCCAAGGATCCTGAAGAGATCGGGGTTCGACATTTCGGGATTCTCGGTGAAAAGAAACTCACAACAGGAGGAGTCGCGAAATCCCTAAACGTGACGGTCCCACAGTCATAGCACTCCAGTGGAGGACAGGTGTCACTCCATGCCATCATAGGGAGTGGGGGCCATAGGCACCAGAACAAGGGACAGGTGTCGGAAGACCAAGCTTGGCCATGAGTCAACGCCAAGTGGCATCGGGGATCGGAGGATCGGAATTTGCGAAGGCCTATGCATCGCGACATCATAAACCCCGAAACCCCGATGATAAGCTATAGAGCTGCGGACATATGGTAGCAGGTCCTATGGACCGGGAGCTGAACCAAGAAAGCTAAGGCGTAGGGGGCGTGTTAGAATTCGGAGGATCGCGAGTCTTGGGGGTGAATGAATTTGTCACTAGAAACCCCGAATCCCGATATTGAACCAAGGATTGGCATTTCGCTAATGCAGGTTTCTGGAGATTTCTCATTTGTGGGAGATTAACACCAAAATATTTAAATTACGATAGTGGGTGTGTTACAAAGTGGTATCAGAGCATGGTTACAACACTCGGCCTGATTGGGCTCATGCACCAGTCGCACCAGTCGCGCATAAACCTCGTACAAAACACTCCTATGAGGAGTAACCCCTGACTTAACTATCTTATCCAGGATTAAAAACTTGGAATATGAACAACCGACTGTGTATGCAGGTGAAAGGATTATGGAATTATGCACAAATTATAAAATGTATTAATTCTTGACTAATACCCAGCATTTGTCCTTTCACACATGCGGACGATCAACCGCGGGAATCTACAAACGCAGAGTATGGTGACTCACCAAGAGGTGGGAGAAGGCTCCCACAACAGAGATGAGGAGTCTGATGAAAGAAGAGCAATAGGAACCCCTCTAGACCTAGCCGAGACTGTGAGGAGTCTCATGGTCAAATTACAAAGCTGCAAGGCCGATAATGAAAGGATGATGAAAGAACAAGAAAAGAAAACTGAGATTAATGCAGTTCTACTACAGAGCTTATCCGACCTACAACGACAAATGCAGCATGAACCTGGGATGCAGGATCGTGGTCGTGTTAGTGGCCACATTGAAAGAAGCACATCCAGAAAGGTCCACCCTGGAGGTAAAGGACCAATGCCAGACGATTCCACTGAAAAGGAAGCTGGCGATTCAGAGGGCTCTTCCAGTAGCAGAACCAGTTCCTATTCTCAAAAGAAACAGAATAAGCAAAAGACTTCTAAGAGTCATAAATTTGAGGAGTTTAGGAAGGCCAAACCTCCCTCCTTCGACGGCGAGATAAAGAAGGGAGAGGAATCTGAGGCGTGGCTACTTAGGCTGAAGAAATATTTCAGAGTCCACGACTTCTCAGAGAACTTGAAGGCCCGAGTGGCCACTTTCAATTTGAACGGAAATGCTTCCATCTGGTGGGAAGACCTTAAGAATATAAAAGGGGTCCGCGAGGAGGACCTGTCTTGGAAACAGTTTGAGAAGTACTTTCGAAAGAAGTATTTGTCGGAAAGGTATTTCGACGAGAAGGCTAAAGAGTTTTATGAACTCAAACTGGGCCAACTTACCATGGAGGAATATGTTAACAAATTCCTTGACTTACTGAGGTACGTACCCTACATCAAAGCCGAGAAGGCGAAGGTACAATGCTTCATCAGTGGGCTTCCCAAAGAATACTGGAACCGAATTGAGTTTGACGAACCAAAGACCTTAGAAGAAAGGGAGCAAATCCTCGGGATTTAAAAACTACAAGAAGAACCACATAATGAACTTTCCAACCTGGAGTGTACTCCAGCAGAACTTTTCCTCGGTGGGTGGAAATAAAACTTTTGAACCTATACCAGTAAGGATTGATAACCCAAAGAGAAAACCTTTGGAATGATGGGATTGCAGAGGAGACCATCTCCGGAGAGACTGTCCACTCTGACAATAGAACAGTCGGAAGATTTATAACATGCAGGAAGCTACCACAGTCAACGATGTGGCCAGGAGTGTGCCACAGATTTATGCAGCCTTGGACAATAACCAGGCTGACCACCAAGCTCCAGTGGTGGAACTAGAAGGTATGATCTTCAACCATCTAGTATCTGTTTTGATTGATCCTGGTTCAAATTTGAGTTATATATCCCCTAGAACCGTTGATAAGTGTAAGCTACAGCCACGAAAACAAACTAAGCCATGGTTAGTACAGTTAGCCACTGGCACCAAAAGAAAGGTGGTAGAGGCCATACCAACCTGCCAGTTAATGTTGGGTAAATTTCCCACCCAAGCAACCCTTAATGTATTACCCCTGGGATCATACGATCTGTTGGTTGGTATGGATTGGCTGGCCACCCATAAAGCCAAACTGGACTGTTACTATAAAACCTTAGAATGTGTGAGCGAAGAAGGAAAAAGGATAACCCTTCAAGGGATCCAAAAACCGATCTCGGTGAGACAAATATCAACATTACAAATGAGGAAATATTGCCGAAAGGGATGTCCCTTATATTCAGTACAGGTGTTGGGAACAACCGGAGGTGCAGAGCCAAGCCCTGAAGATCACCCTATCTTGAGAGAATACCGAGATGTGTTTCCAGAGGAAATACCAGGTCTACCTCCGAGAAGAGACATTGACTTCTCGATAGAACTTGCACCAGGAGCAGTGCCGGTGTCAAGAACACCCTATCGGATGAGCATGCCTGAATTAGTTGAACTCAAATTGTAATTGAAAGAAATGATGGATAAGGGTTATATTCGACCCAGTGTGTCCCCCTGGGGAGCACCGGTCCTGTTTGTGAAAAAGAAAGATGGCACCCTTAGATTGTGTATAGATTATAGACAACTTAATAAAGTAACCATAAAGAACAAATACCCCTTGCCCAGGATCGATGATCTATTCGATCAATTGGGAGGTGCGTCTGTTTTCTCAAAGATTGACTTGAGGTCAGGATACCATCAAGTCCAAATCAAGGGTGAAGACATCCATAAGACCGCTTTTCAGACATGGTATGGTCATTATGAGTTTGTGGTAGTACCATTTGGGTTAACCAATGCCCTGCTACTTTCATGTGCTTAATGAACAATGTACTCAGTAAATTTTTAGATAAATTTGTACTAGTTTTCATTGACGATATCTTAATCTACTCCAAGAATAGAGAAGAACATGAAGAGCATCTTAGACTTGTGCTGCAAGTGCTAAGAGAACATCAGCTCTATGCTAAATTCAGCAAGTGTGACTTCTTTCAGAAGCAAATACACTACTTGGGACATGTTCTATCCGAGGAAGGGGTAGCAGTAGATCCTGACAAGATCAGGTCTATCATGGAATGGCCTACCCCAAAGTATGTCTCAGATATTAGATCCTTCATGGGATT
>CBVK0100306782.1:471-13877 GCA_900067695.1 Picea abies
CCTTTGACATCAATGGAAAAGGGTATCTCCCTTTGGGGCTTCTCCCCCTGGATGAACTCTCCTTGGGGATGCTCCCCCTGTCTACATGCCTTTGATTTTTCTTTTTGTTTATAAGCCTCTGATTACTCTCTCTCCTTTCATATGAATAATATCTCCCCCTTTGACAAAGGGTATCACTCTAAAGTCATATCTCTCATTCTTCCCTTGTGACAATCACTCCCCTTGGAAACATTCCTCTATGATCTATCTCCAAGCATTTGCCTTTGCATCATGTTAGCACCTTGTAAATCTGTTCGAATGTCAAAACAGTCGACAAGGATAACTATTTCAACCAACTTTAGAGATGAAGACTAGCCAGTTCAACTCAAAGAGGGCTCTCTCGTGTCACTTGATATATCTATGCAAATCAGTGGCTAGATTTGTTTTTTTTTTTTTTTTTTTGGGGGGGGGTTCATAAAATTGTTTAAGAAAGGGGGACAACATTTGGGCTATGTAGTCATGAATGAAGAATGCATTTTCAAACCCTGAAAACTATCAAGAGGAAAAGGCTAAATGAGGCAGTGAATCTGAGTTTATATTAAAAACAATTTGGATGGTATCAGAGGAAAAAAGAAACACAAAACTACATCAAAGCATTATAGTAATGAATTATGAATCGTTTGGAATATATAAACACAGTCTAAATTGCTAATCCGAGAGCATCAAATAAAGAATTCTGGGCCTCTAATTTCTCAATTTAGACAGAGGAAACACAAAAATGAAATAAAGGATAACATAAATCACATACTATGAGAGAAAACAAGACTCATAACACCACCAGTTAGAATCTTTTCATAAACATTCCAAAATCTGTCTTTGCATTCCTATATTCATTCAAGCCCCAAAATTTACAAAGTTCTTCCTGCATAGAGGGCAGGCTTCCCTTTTTTCCATGCCTTCATATCTTCGAGATAATACATATATAGGGGGCTTACTTGTGGAATCCGAATCCTATTTCAAAGAGGCCATTAGGAATAGGCCTGTCATATATGGAGCCCTTTCTTTGATCACCATCTGTCCAAAATTTGTTGAGACGTACGTAATACTTCATGGGAATTTAATTTAACTTGGCGATTTCCTCCTTTAAAGTACTCAACCAGGAAAATCGGTTGTCTTCGACGCCCTCGATCGTCTCTTCTCTGATTTCATTTTTATGTCATTTGCTTCTCTTCTTTTTTGCCAATCGCTTATGGGGCTCTTCCACCTGCTCATTGATGATTAAGTCTCTTATAACAGGGTTTAACCTGACCCCTGCTTCCAGTTCAGTCATGGATTCTGTATGGAACTTCGTTGCCAATATTTGCGCAACCCACCTCTCTTTCTTTCTCATAGATAATTTTGAGACATTAGTTGAGAAACCCATCATGCTAGACACTGTTCTATTTACATTATCCATATCCTCAGAGGCCATGATTTTACCCTTCTTAATTCTACAAAATGCAGAGAATCGAACCAACTCGAGCATATAAGTAGTTATTAGGCTCTAATCATTAATTACTGACAGGATATGTTAGTTTGCAATGCTTCATCAATCTATTTCAAATGATGGGTTTTTTTGAGTTTATATGACAACGTTCACTTGACATATCGTATAGGAAGTACAAGCAACATGAGATGATTTGACTAGCCATCGCCTCCTCCCACAAGTTGTTGATTTGACATTTTAAAACACGTGACATCGGGGCTTCTGCAAAAATGGTTTCAGGTAGACTGCCTTTCGCCCCGATGCACTTATGAAAGAGCCACGCGTCCACGCCTGACACCACGATGGTTTTCCCCGACCTGGCATCGTTCGGTTAACTCCCGTGCTACTTCACCGCCCGATATGGGTTTAAACCATTGATCCGAGCTGTCGTGAGATCGACGGTCTATAGGATTCCCCCCTTTCATGCTCTCACTATATTTTTCCCTATCTTCTAGATGTAGCCCGTTCTTCCAAATCACATAGTATATCTTCACTACTTTATCCCTCTGAAATTTATAGCCCATGCCGAATTTTTATGGTGCAACATAGGCTCCTATTGGTGATGCTATCCTCCCAGTGAGGTAGCAAAGAACTCGTAGACCCAGTTCCTGATCCATGGGCTTCTCCAAAAACATGTGTGTGTGTACTCTGCTCTGTCCTGTCACCAGTGTCTGTTGAAAACCAAAATTTGCATACTTATTTTGACTGGTTACTGAACATTGAATACACGACCAAAATATGACTGTTCGTAAGACTGGGAATCTAACTAAAGAATGCTTGTACAACAAGCTTATTCACATACACCTACCTACTCTAAAACTATTGAAATAAATAATCAATCAAGTGATGTTGAAGTGCCAATGCAACCAATCAAGCAATTGGCTTCTCAATTTTTCTCCGCTCACATATTTCTTAAGCAGGTATACAAATGTAAACAATGGCAGCTGAAAACAGAATTTGAATCCAAAACATGAACTTATGAATGAAACAAACTCCCCCTTCACTGAAGACTGTAATAGGATGGCTAAAGGATCTTGAAAATCATGAGAAAATATTTCTTGATGGGAAAAAACAAAAAGGTAAGCTTCTTCAATAAGCGTTTTTCTCTCTTTCTCTATTTCTTTAGTTCTGAGAATATTTTCAAATGGAATGGTGGCAATAGTTTTTTCTACTCTCCCACACATATCAACAAAAATACATTTTTGAAAACCTTCAAATGTGACAATCATATTATGTGCATCCCCTTTCTCATCAAACAATTACGATTGGGTCTCTCGAGGACTGTCGTTTTGACTTTCAAATGAATAAATGGAAATAATTCCATGCTCATGATATTCTTGCAAATGTGGGAAGCTGATATCATGAATTATTTCACAGCCTAGAGTTCCCATAGATATGATCTCAAAATTGTCATCTATGTATATGCTGTTAAGAAATTTGATCACTACTTCATTTTCAGAAAAAGAAAAATAACCTTGGAATACTTTGTCTTCCTGAGAATGTGGTTGAGCATCTACATCGGTCTTAGGAGAAGAGAGGTGACCTTTAATCAAAACTCCAACTCCTTTTTTACTCTAATGATCAAGCGCAGATTGCAATTCTGAATTGAAATATTCCTCTCGATAATGATCATTTAATGCATGTGAGTGTAATTGGTGTTCTTCAGTGATGACAACTCTTTTATGTAAAACAACACTGCCATGAATACAGTCAGAACTCCTTGTCTTTTTTGAAATCGTATGATTTTCTTTCAACAATTTGAAAGAAGAAAAACATAAAGGTAAAGAATTCCCTTCGGCTGATTCAACACTTTCTTCTTTGTAACTGTGATATGTAGGCTAACTGTTGTCATTACATTGCTGAAAATGAACATTTTCTGATAGAGAACATGCAATTGGTTGTTCTAGGGATTCAACATCATAATCATCATCATATTCATCATATATAGGAAAATCGACAACATATGCAATGTCATCTAACAAGAACAAACTTGGAACATCAATATGTTCTTCAACAAACTGATTTGCAAACTCATCTTCTTGACTATCATTTGAAACTTCAAGAGGACCTATGATATTGTCAATTCTATGCTCAAGATTCCAATCAACTATTTTCTGTTCATATTCACTTTCATGTTCTTAAGCATTCAACCCCTCCTTTTGGATCTGTTTGCATGCTTGGATGTTGTGTTGAATGTCTTGAGCATCATTAAACATTGTTGTAAGGACTTAGGTCTTCTTTCCATCAGGAGGAAAGACAAATCTGGATGAAGAGTAGTTGCATACTAGAGTATGGTAGCAACTTCTGTGGGTTGAATTTCTTTGGACAAATTGTAATAGATACTGGAAAACCTTCTATTTAATATAGAAATAGTTTCATTGCTCTATTTTTTTAAGGCATAGAACCTTATAAGTTGTAGATCCAAAGATTTCTCCCTGCCCCAAAACTTTAAGAAGACATCCTTCAATTCCTCCCATGAGCTAATTGTCTCTGGCTACAAATATTTAAACCAGTCTTTGGTGTCTCCTTTCAAGGATTGAGAGAAGGCCCTCATGCAAACATCATCATGGTCAATCTCAAACAAATCTATAAAATTCTCAAACCCTTGGGTGTGTTTTTAAACTGAGATGGAATCAGGTTCCCCATCAAACATTGGTAGGTACTCATAGTGTTTTGGAGGAAAATCATAAAGGATGTGGGGTAACTTTAAGGGTTTGTATCTATGCTGAGTATTGGAGGGTTTTGGATCAAGTGCAGAAGATGAAATACCAACCCTGGTTTCATGAGGCTCATCAACTTGGTTATGGTCATCACATGGCCCAGATAGAAAAGTTTTATCAAAATCATTGATATAGTGACGATATGCATGTACAAATTTAAGAGGAGGATATACAATTGCAATATTCTCATGATCATCATTAGAATGCAGTAGGTAAAGAAAAAATTGTTTGGCATTTTCTAGGAAGGAGTAGAGGCAACTTATAGAAAACAATAAAATGCCTTGGAAAAATCCAATTTTAAGTACTTGATTTCTTCCATAATGTCTTTTCATACCTCTTTCAAGGGATCTCATATTCTAGTGGAGTCTCTGAATTACATTTGAAGCTTGAGTGGACTCGCCAATAATGTTTTGGAAGCTAGATTCTGCATTGAGAATGGAGTCACCATTGAAGATTTGAATTTATGGATTCTTCTACCAATGGAATCACCTTCAAACTGATTTTTGATGTGTGGAGTCACCAGGGCAAGAATACAGCCAATATGTGCCTAAGTGTTTGCTACTCTTAGACCTTAGAACTCAACCATGTCATTCTTTCCCAGGGAAAATATTTTCAATTTCATCCCCGACAACGATGCCAGAATGTTAGCACCCTGTAAATCTGTTCGACTGTCAAAATAGACGATAGGGGTAACTATTTCAACCAACTTTAGAGCTGAAGACTAGCCGATTCAACTTAGAGAGGGCTCTCTCATGTCACTTGATATATCTATGGAAATCAATGGCTAGATTTGGTTTGTTTTTTTTGGGCGGGGGGTTTCATAAAATTGTTGAAGAAAGGGGGACAACATTTGGGCTATGGAGTCAGGAATGAAGAATACATTTTCAAACCATGAAAACTATCAAGAGGAAAAGGCTAAATGAGGCAGTGAATCTGAGTTTATATTAAAAAAAAAGTGGATGGTATCAGAGGATAAAAGAAACACAAAACTACATCAGAGCATTATAGTAATGAATTATGAATCGTTTGGAAGATATAAACACAGTCTAAATTGCTAAGTCGAGAGCATCAAATAATGAATTTTGGGCTTCTAATTTCTCAATTTAGATAGAGGAAACACAAAAATGAAATAAAGGATAACATGAATCACATACTATGAGAGAAAACGAGACTCATAACACCACCATTTAGAATATTTTCATAAACATTCCAAAATCTGTCTTTGTATTCATATATTCATTCAAGCCCTAAAATTTACAAATTTCTTCCTACACAGAGGCCAGGCTCCCCTTTTTTCCATGCCTTCATATCTTCGAGATAATACATATATAGGGGGCTTACTTGTGGAATCTGAAATGTTTAGACTCCCCCATGATTAAAATAGAGATAAGTTACAAAACAAAGGAGTGATTTATAGTAACCATTATCCTATTTCAAAGAGGCCGTTAGGAATAGGCCTGTCATATATGGAGCCCTTTCTTTCATCACCATTTGTCCAAAAATTTTTGAGACGTACGTAATTCTGCCTGGGAACTTAATTTAACTTGGCGATTTCCTCCTTCAAAGTACTCAACCAAGAAAATTGGTTGTCTCCAACGCCCTCCATCATCTCTGCTTTGATTTCATTTTTCTGTCATTTGCTTCTCTTCTTTTTCGCCAGTCGCTTATGGGGATCTTCCACCTACTCATTGATGATCGAGTCTCTTATAACAGGGTTTAACCTAACCCCTTCTTCCAGTTCAGTCATGGGTTCTGTATGGAACTTCGTTTCCAATATCTGCGCAACCCACCTCTCTTTCTTTCTCATAGATAATTTTGAGACATTAGTTGAGAAACCCGTTGTGTTAGACACTGTTCTATTTACGTTATCCATATCCTCAAAGGCCATGATTTTACCCTTCTTAATTCTACAGAATGCAGAGAATCAAACCAGCTCGAGATTTCCTCATTCACGAATGAGACGATGATCATCGAGAGCAGAATAACGCCATCCATACTTGCATATCAGTATTTATCGGGCTCCAATCATTAATTACTGACATGATACGTTAGTTTGCCATGATTCATCAATCTATTTCGAATGATGGGTTTTCTTGAGTTTTACGACGATGTTCGCTTGACATATTGGATAGGAAGTACATGTGACATGAGATGATTTGACTAGCCATCACCTCCTCCCATGAGTTGTTGATTTGACATTTTAAAACACGTGACATTAGGGCTTCTGCGAAAATGGTTTGAGGCAGACTGCCTTTCACCCCGATGCACCTCTGAAAGAGCCATGCATCCACACCCGACACCGTGGTGGTTTTCCCTGGCCCGCCATCGATCAGTTAAATCACATGCTACTTCATCGCCCGATATGGGTTTCAACTGTTGATCTCAGCTGTCATGAGATTGGCAGTCTGTAGGATTCCCTCCTTTCATGCTCTCGCAATATTTGTCCCTATCTACCAGATGTATCCCATTCTTCCAAATCATGTAGTATATCTTCACTACTTTAGCCCTCTGAAATTTATAGCCCATGCCAAATTTTTGTGGTGAAAACACATCGAATAAATATCTCCCCCTTTGTCATCAATGGCAAAGGTATTTTTCCATCTGGGGTTGCTCCTCCAAAAAGAACTCTTCCTGAAACTAATCTCCCAACCTGAATTTTCCTATTTATGGTGATTCCTCATGTACATCTAAGACATATAAGATAAGAATTCAAAATAATTCATTTTGGAGTATAAATTACTCTGAGTCTCTGGTGAAGATACTCAAATTCTTCTGTTGGAAGCGATTTTTTAAAGATATCTGCTACTTGTTCTTTTGTTCCCACATATTCAACTATGTTGTTCTTATCTGCAACTTGTTCCCATAAAAAGTGATACTTGATTAGAATGTTCTTTGTCTTTAAGTGCATCACTAGGTTCTTTAAGATACTGATGGCACTTGTATTATCACAATAGATTGGAATGCGCTCATCATACTCAACCTGTATATCTGTCAGATTTTTTTTCATCCATAGAATGTGTGAACAACATGATGTTGCTGCAATATACTCTGCCTCAACTATAGATAAGGATATTGATGATTGTTTCTTGCTTAACCATTATACTAAACACTCACCCAAGTATAACGTTGCTCCACTAGTGCTTCGTCGGTCATCAATGCAACATAACCAATCTGCACCTGTGTAGGCAATAAGTGATAGATCCTTTCATTTTGGATACCAGAATCCAAACTCTTTTATTCTTTTGAGATATCTGAAAATCCTCTTCACTGCTAATACATGTGATTCCTTTGGTTCTGATTGAAATCGTGCCACCTGTCCAACTTCCTTCATTACATCGTGTTGGCACAGGGGCAGACCTAGGGTTCAACACTCAAGAGCGCACCAACAAAACCCTAACTACCGGCCCTTTTGGCAACACCTGCGAAGTAGATGAAGTCTCACCCGAGGTAGAGGCAGGGGTGGTTATAGGACTCAGATGTCTGCAACCTTAGATGGGAAACAGATATATGATTATACTACTTACAATGCACTTAGCATCAATCAACCATTAATATCCAACACTTACTCTACTTCGTAGACAACACAGAGCATCACAATATTTATTTAGGTCTACAATATTTCAGCACTTAGCAATAGTAAACACATCAGATCCTACAAATCAACACTAAGCACTCACATACATGTCGGATCTAACAGTCAAATATATCTAAGAGGCACAAAGCATAAGTGAATATATCAGAAGCACATAGTATAAGCAAAGATAAACACAATGAATCAAAGAACAGAGCGTTACACAGAGATTTACGTGGTTCACCCCCACCCTGGGGATACGTCCACCAACTCTTCTTATTTATTAGTATCTTCAATCATCAATTACAACACAGAGCACAAAACCCTTCTTCGCAGAGGACATAAGATCTACACAGCTCACTAGATCCTTCTTCCTTGCACTTCAGCACAAAGCCTCTTACAACAACTTGCACTTATCTCTACAAGCTTCTTATGATCATGTACAAAGAATTTACAATCCACATCCGATCACACAGATCTAATTATTAGCACTAAGTTGTCTACCATACATCACATATATGCACTACTCTCATTTACTTACTTTGCCTAGACATCTATTTATACATACAAAAGTGGGCCTAAGTGTGGGTAAACCCACGAGCCGACATCCCTTTCCCATTACATTAACCCAAAAACCCTAATAGGGCCCAAAAGTGGACCAAGATGCTTCGCTTGGTGGTCCTTCTTTGACTAGCTGACACAGTTCCAAAATAGCTCAAAATGACCAAGGTTATCCCAAAACTTGGTCAAGGGCCAACAGGCCCCCAACACTCACATGTGACTCGTCCCGAGTCACTCTGGTATGAACAATTATTCTTTGAAGGCCTTGAGCTTGCTCGAGCTGCTTCGACCTGTTGTTTTGATGTGGCCTCCTGCTGGGTGAATTCCGGGATCACCATGTCATTTACTGGTCCTTCTAGGTTATGTTCTGTAGTGATTACGACTTACTTAAGTTCTACTCCCTAGATTTCGATCTCAACAAATAATATGCATGCCTTGTCTTGCACCGATTGGATGTGCTAAGTGACTTCCATCACTTTTCTCTGTATCGTGTGTATATGTTGTTGAGTTGTGCATTGTTCATGAGATCGTTTTATTGTATCCATTGCAGACAGAGCCTTCAGTTGTGCCTATAATGTATTCACATGTTGCTTTTCTTTTTGGAGCTGCGACTCCAGTGCCTGTAACTCCGGATTCTCTGTAAGGTTCTCGTAGATTTGGGTGCTCTGTTTGCTGAGCTGCTTGCACTCTGAGGCAAGATCTTTCAATTATTCAACTGTGCTCCCTGCAGTTGCTTTGTACTAGTCTCTTATCTCCTAAGGGATCTCGGTCACAGTGCATAGTTCTAGGTTGGAAATGCATTTTTGCAACTTCTGTATAACGTATTCAAGTTGGGCCACCTTCTGTGGAACTCTATCTTCAATCGGTACTTTGATAATGGTCATAGAGCAGAGTGCTTCGTTGACTAGTTCCTTGATCTCGAGTTTCTCTACGAGCAATTGTTCCTTGCTTTGTTGTAGCTCTGCTTTTTCTTCAGCAAATTTCTTTTGCATAGCGAGCTTCTCTCGTTCTACATTACTGCATTGTTCTAACAGGGCTTCTTGTGCTTGCACCAAATCCTAGGTGGCTTGTGTTGTTCCTCTTGAGCTCGTCTAAGGTGAGCTTCGACCATGTCAGCAATCTAGTGAAGTCGGGCTGGTTCGTCTCCTAGTTCTATTGTCCTTGTTGTCAAAGGTGCACTGTGTACTGCGCGACTGGACTGGAGTGCCTGTTGAATTCCTTGGAGTTCAATCTCTATATGGTTATACATCTATTCCTACTTCGCCTCCTGCTTCTCTACTATCTCCTTTGATGCATCATTCACTGCTGCAATGATGAAATCAAAGTCATCCAATGTGAGGGTATTTTTCATCTTGGTTACAGGGGTCCTAGGTTTCTTTCGAGAGGATGCTTTTAGAGGTGAGACCTTCCTTTTTTTTTATGAGTCTTCTTCGTCCCTAGGTGGTGGTACTTCTCCTTTATGTTATTATATCTCTGCACCTTCTACTTCTTCGCCATCACCTCCTTCATTTGGTGTGATAGAGGCAGTCCTTACAGATGTACTGTCTACTTTGTGAACCTCTTTAGGATTCTTCATTTTGCTTGGTCCCAATGTGTCCAGTATAGTCTTTGGGCTATCAACATCAGATAGCTTAGCGGGGTTCACTAGAATGAGAAGGTCCGCTAACCACTCCTTATTAATCTCTTCTAAGTCTTCCTTTGTCAACTTATAGTAGGATTGCAACTGTTGGTGATGCTCATCGACGCGCAATGTGATGTAGATGAAGTGATAGTCCACGCTGAACTTTATTAATGGCTTGAATATGTAAATCATTTTCAGGGTAATGCGAGGTGTAGCCTAGATGGTGGTCTTCAGTTGGTTGTAGTATACATGAAATATGGCATTCGACTACCATTTCTTGTTCATGTTGCTGGAGTACCACAACGTACAGAACTTCCCAGCCAATGGTTTGAAGGGCTCAATCTCTGGAAAAGTTGTTCCTTCTAGTAGCTCCCAAGCGATGAAGGCGATTAGTATGAGTAGCCAGATGAAGTGGAATTCATACCCCTTGTCTTGTGCTTCTCTGCAATCAAGATCTAGTTGATTGAGAAGGTATTGTGCCCAATTCATCTGCAGACCCTCGGTGCACTTCCCTGCAAGGTCAACGACAAAGCCAATTACTTGTGTTGGTCTATTCTTGCGAACTAAATTGCCTGCAATCAACTGACAGGTGAGGCGCACTGCACCACTCTGAATGGAGGCTACCTCATAGCCTCCCGTGTCTTTCTCGACATCGCCATAGGTTTCTTTGATCTTCGCTGCTAACTCTCTGTCGGTGGTTTTTCCAGGATAGAATTCCCGTGGATCAGGTCCTTGCATGCTGAGTCCTGTGATCCGATTAATCAAGGTGGGATCCATTGTGACATGGAGGTTCAACCACAAGTAGCCTCTGTGATAGCAAGACAAAAGCATCTTTATGCACGCATTCACCTCCTGGTGTTTGCAAAAGTGTGGGATCTTCATGATATTCAACAACGTTGACTACACGAGGTTTTGGGTCCAAGACTGTGGCACAATCTTCGAGTTTTTTCCCTTGGTCTTCATTAGATACTTGTGTGGAGTGAGCATACTGTAGACTTTCCTGTCACCAAGGTTGAAGTCATTGAATTTCAATGTTGTGAGCTTGTCCTGATTGACATAAAATGTGCACACCCCTTTTAGTAGGTACATAGTAACCATAGGATACTCAAATTCTTGAGGCACACTGTCACGGTTGATTTCACCACGCAAGGGGGGTAGGTTAGTGGGAAAAATGCTTGGAATTAGTTTAGCATTCGGAAGATCATCCTTATGTTTTGTTTGCTTCTAATCGACCTGGCGAGACGATCTGGCTCAAGAAATGGATGGATAAGTTGTTGCTCCTCTTGTCGATGATGCTTGGATTCCAGTGGACATTCCTCTTTCTAACATGACTCTCTCAATCATCAAATTAAGGAGGACTTCTGTGACAGACTCTTCGACTGCGGTGAGCTCATCGGACATATGCACTCAAGAAAAATAATCGGGGTCATAATGATCATAGATACTGCACTAGGATGAATAATCAGATCGTAATGACCACTATATATAATCATTGGTTCTGGGGATTCAAATTCTCAGTTGGAAAAAGTGTTCTTCGAGCTTGACACGACGAGCTAAATAAGAAACACAACAATGGTCTGCTTGCAATGGGTATGAGGCTTCCATTATCATTGATCTATCTGTTATGAAGAGGTCCAACGGTCTGGTGGTGATCCTTTAATTCTTTTTTATCCATTTGGGGCAGAAGTCGAATGGGTATATCGGTTCAACGACTATATTGCTTCACGCCGGCAAAGTGCCATAGGTCGTGGTCCTGATATCTTGGTGAAGCTCCCATTCTGCAAGTTTTCTTTATGGGATGTTCCATCTAGGATCTCTTGTAACATTTCAATCTTTGCCCTCTTTTTACTTAACTTTCTAGCCTTCTTCCCCATAATCTTCAACTCAGTCTGTCTTTTTCCATTCTGATTTCTATCTTCTTTTAGCATAGTCACTGCGCGTTGTTGAAATTCTCTCTGGGGTAATAATTCTTCTTTCTCTGGGATAGGTGCTTCAGTCATCCATGAGCTTTTTGACATTCTTTCAGCTTCGACATTGGGGTCTCTAGTGTCAAGGGGCTTCTTCTGTTCCTCAATCAACTGTGCAATATTCTTGGTCATAAAATATTTTAATTCCTGTTTCTTCTTCTCCAAAACTTTTGCTTATTTTTCCTATTGAACTTGATCTCTGTCAATCCAAGGTCTTCCAAGTAACATAGTAAATGGGGCACTGTCCTCAATAAATTTAATAATATCAAAATCTTCTTCAGTCGAAGTTCCATGAGCATGCGTAGATATTTGAGTGAGCCTTCCACATAGGTTTGCCAATTTTTCGCTAAAGAAACCTATTCCTCCTAATGAAGGGATCATGGCATGATTTCCTATAGCTTCCCACGTTCTCTCTGTCATGATATTCATCTCTGTATCCTCTTCTAGAACACAATCAATGTCGAAGTCCCCTATCCTTACTTCGGTGCATTCTTTTTCTCTAAAGATCTCCGCTAATCTGACATGTCAGTGTTCATTCAGGGTTTCTTTCATCTGGATTAATACTTTCTTTGATTCTTTCTGAGGATCTTCTATCTCTGGGGTTTCCTTAGGGTTTTCTTCATGCAGATTCATTTTTTCAAGCTTAGCAATCATTCTAGGGCAATCCAATACTTCATGGTCCAAAGCTTTGCAACAGAGACAACTAGATCTTCCACCAGGACATTCCTTAGCTAGATGTCCCGGTCTTCTGCAATTGTAACATAGGGTCAATCCTCTCTTTCTTTTAAATGATCCATAACATCTTCTGTAATGCGCACTAGGATCATGGTAGTTAGCCTGCAAAAAATTCTTTCTAGGGTCCTGCATCCATTTGTTAGTCAAAACATTCTTTCTATGCATAGGTATAACATATCTATCATTATTCTTATCATATCTATTCATGTCAAACTTTCTTTCATCTATTAATGCCATAGTTTTCAATCTAGGACGGAATCTATCAAACATACCTAGATCCATACTCTAAAAACAAAAAATTTCACTTATTTTACTTCTACAAAGCACAAATCTTTAAGATCTAAAACTTTTGACTATTCTTACCTTTATCAGAGAACAAAAATTATAGATCTTACCTCTTTATTGCAGATCTGACCTCTTTTCTCGTAGATATGATCTCTTTTCTCGCAGATCTGATCTCTTTTCTCGCAGATCTGATCTCTTTTCTCGCACAGATCTTCCAAGGTTAAGTAGAATGTTATGCACTAGGGCACAGATCTATGCACATAGATTATTTTGCATAAAGCTTCTTCTTCTTTAGTTCCTAGCGATCATAGTTTCAGGTCTCGGTAACAGAACCATTTGTTGGCACAGGGGTAGACCCAGGGTTCAATGCTCAAGAAGGCACCAACAAAACCCTAACTACCGACCCTTTTGGCAACACCTGCGAAGAAAATGGTGAGATCGG
>CBVK0100306783.1:0-13383 GCA_900067695.1 Picea abies
TATATCATTGGGGGTGTAGATATGGTGACTTGTATATGCATCTTCATCCCTATATATTGATAATTAAGAAACTAAGAAGTGAGATCTATAGAAAAAAAAGCTTAATGACATGTTTATATCATTGCATGGCTCAATTAAACAAAAAATTATGATATATTTGCAAAGAAAGTTTGACACACGTGGCTAAGAATCTATACAGTCCAAGAGTAGATATAGAATTTTCCAGAAAGATCAGATTAAAATTTCACCCTAGCAATGGTAATTTGGTAGTCACCACAACCATTACAATTTCTTCTTTTGGCTAACAAAGATAGATCCTATTCGCTCATAGTGATTAGATACTCACCAATTATTTCTTCTAGCTAGTTAGAAATGTTTTGGAAAATCTGGTACTTACAACGTAGACCAACAAATCTCCTGCAACACCTTGTAATACGCAAACGTTATAACTCTAAACTCTCGCTGACCAGTCATGTCTCAAATATGCAAAAGGTTTTCATAGCAAAACTTATTCAATGGCGACATTCCAAAATCGAAGACCATAAAATGTAACATACACTGTTGACTTTTTAATGTAAATCACCCTAATTTTCAACATTTACAAAATAGCAAAAAGAAATGTGGAGAATAGTATCATCGTATCACATGAACAATAAATAATTCCACAATCATGTCAAACTCGCAGCCCCGAGAGTTGAGCTGTGTAAACTGTAATAATTACTAAAACGATAGGCATTGTTTTAGAGTCCTCACATAACCAAACCTATCAAAATTTGTTATAGCATACACTATTCATTTCTACCAGAGATAACCCTAGTTAATCAAAAGCTCCCTTGAAAATGTATTATCATTATGTCATAAATAAGGTCGACAATCTACAACAATGTGCAATGTTTAATATGCAAAATAAATTCTAAAAACCAATGAAGGCGCTTCCTATTCTCTACAAATTCCTAACAGACATAATACAAGCCCTACCAACAAAATGCAACAACAAGCAAATAGAATACAAGTTATAAACTGAATACATAGGATTATAACTCGAGAAAAGCCCCAAAAAACTTCACTGTACATTGAAAAATCTGTCTTAGTTAGAGAATCTCACAACTATGAAAATATTGAAAAGGTGTAGAATTTGAACTTCTGTAAAACAACTTTGACATGTGTTACCAAGTTTTTGTTTAATCATGAACGCATCTTATAAATTCATCATAGAAGCTTTATCATGTTTCCCTCATAAATTATAAATTACCACTATTGATGAAATAAAAACAATAATAAATTAATGTTTAGAAAATAACAGGGGCCATGGCACAAAATTGTTCTTTGAAATATCATCCCCTTATAGCTATACTACACTTCAAAAATAATTGTAAATTCTTAAACAAGGCATCACAAAGCGAAGAAAACAAATGCATACAACCATATATACAAGAAATACAAAACATGAAAGAAAAAAATTAGAAGTAGAACAATTTATTCAAATGATCTTGTAGAATATTGCAAATGTTCCAATACAATAACCTACGACAAGCATGGTAAAGCTGCAGACAATCATATATACAATAAATAAAAAATCAGGAAAGAAAAGAATTATAACTAGAACCATTTATTCAAATTATCTTATAGAACGTTGCAATTGTTCCAATAGACTAAGATAAGTGTGGTAGCGCTTCTTGATGAAGGATATCATACACATTAGGCATTTACTGCTTCGTTCTTGGAGATGAATTCTCTCAGATATAAAAATCAAATCAACATGCCAGTGATAAGAAGAAGCAGAAAGAAACATAAATAAAATTAAAAAAATACCTTCTAGTTTGTTATAGTCATTTGATGAAGTGAGAAACCCATGTTAAAACAAGTTTTCTGCTCTCATCCTTGTGCACTCCTATGATAATGATGATGATCTAGTTTAAAACCTACCAAGCTTATTGGGGTGATCCAATTTAAAACCTAAAACCTAGTAGGCTTATAAGTTTTCCTCACATGGAGGCTCGTAATTTATTAATTTAATATATTAAATGGTAGAAATGGTATGTTATTTTGTTCAATATTGTCATCAATGGAATATATAAATATCGGGCATACATTTTTCCATTATATCCTCACAAACGAATACAATCAAGGGGTTGAATTTCTTAAACTTAAACTTCAGTGTTGAATTTTTGAAAAGAGAAGAATGTTATAAACACACAGATAGCTCTTACAAAATCAGTCTAACAATATACAATGCAATAATACCCACGATGCGTAGTAGACAACAAAAATAGAAAACAAGATCAAGTTAATATATGAATTAATTTTTCAAATGTTTATATATAAGTAAATCAAGGTGAGAATTGAACTTGAGACCTTCTTTACATATTTCTTTCCATTTTACACGACATTTGCCAATCGATCTATACCCCTGTGAGCTAATTCTTTAAAATATTAACTACCAGATTAGATTATAATAAAACTCATTTATTTGTTAAGATTTTCCATTCCCAATTCACCCCGCTATCCTTTCCATTGATGGAGTGTGGAGCATTTGAAACGTTTTAACATAAATATACAATTCCAAGGCAAAAGGCCATGCGATATTCTATGCAGGAGATCATTCTTTACACTATTTAAAGTTGTGAAATGTCTATCCTTTCCATTGATGGAGTGTGGAGCATTTGAAACGTTTTAACATAAATATACAATTCCAAGGCCATGCGATATTCTATGTAGGAGATCATTCTTTACACTGTTTAAAGTTGTGAAATGTCTCTGGTAATTATTAGAGGCTGCATTGGAATGTGGAGCACCATAAATTTGAATAATGCTCATGTGAACAAAGATATCCTTTCCACATTTCGTCATGGGGTAGCTTTTAGTTAAGATAGCACGAAGTATTAAAGGTGTTTTAAAATAAAAACGTACTTTTTAAATAGCCTTTAATACTCCGTGCTCTCTTAACTACACATTGTTCGAAAACAAAATGCTAAAGAGGAAATATCTGTTCACGTGAGTGAAACAATATTATACAATATTACAGATAAACAAATTTAAATATTTAAAAATAATAATAAAATTTAATTTGTAAAGTTTTGATTAACTATTTTGCAAAAGATTAATAAGTAAAGTAATGATTAACTATTTTAATTTCAAAATGTTTTAAATGATGTGCATCAACTATATCATTAATCGCTTGCATATTAAAGGATATGTATCAACCATATCATTAATCCCTTGTGTAATGTTTATTGAAAAAAAATTTGGCAATTTTTTTTTGTCAACAATGAAAACTCATTGTTATAATCCTGCTTTGTAAAAGACTAATAAGTAAAGCAATGACTAACCATTTTAATTTCAAAATATTTTAAATGATATGCATCAACTATATCATTAATTACTTGCATATTAAAGGATATGCATCAACCATATCATTAATCCCTTGTGTAATGTTTATTGAAAAAAAATTCATATATTAATTATATTTGAAAATGATAATTACAATAATACTTATATTATAATGGTAATACATTTTATTATGGGATATAAAGATATTATCATTTATATATATTTTTATTAGAAAAAAATAATTTATTAATTACATTTGCATGGAGTGAGTGGTACATTTTATTGTGCGATATGATTGATTTTATTAAAAACTTTGAAATTTATGTATTATGGATAAAATATATAGTTTAAATGCTCTACATGTTTACTTTTTTTTGAGCATCTTTCATGACGGGTTTCATCTAAAAACTGGTCATAAATTTAAAAAAATAATTGAAATGATAGATTTCAATGATTCTACATGTTCTAGCTGCTTTGGAGTTTTTAAGGACTTGAACAATGCAAAACTGTAATCGCTTGAAAAAGTTAAAAACTTATAATGTTTAGAATATGCCTGGATAAAAAAACTTGAAGTAAGTGTAGACCTATGATATTGGCTTCACTATGTTTTCTAAAACAACTTTTATATCTTTTAATTGAAAATAGGAAATCACAATATGAATTCTCAAGATATTTTGAAAGATGTGCACAATAGCTTCCAGTTATATCTCTTCTCGTATAATTTGTATATTATTAACATTTATTGACCATGTATTTGATAATATGAATTTTATTATATTTTTCTTTATTAAATATTTATTGATATTTAAAAAATAATATATTCATATCATAAAGGATCATATTTTAACTAATGGTGTGATATTTTTGATATTGATTAAATATTAAAAAATAATTAAATAACATTTTTTAAATGATTGTTATAATTTTTTTTACGAAAAAAATATTTATATTTTAAAATTATAAAATTAAATTAATTTTCTTCACCATTTTATGTAAATATTAATGAATACTATTGATAAGTTCCATTTCATGTTGCGTGGTTTTGTCTAACGATGTCAATGAAGCGCCTCTTAGTATAATGTAAATGAGGCACCTTGCAACATGGCATAGACACCCACCATCATCATTTCCCTCCTAAATATTATTCACCCTCCACCACCTTATCTCACTTTCAATTTGCACACAGCTACGCAAGCATTCAAAGTGCTATAAGTAGGAGTTGTCATGCACATTGATTTGCAACAAAACATTTTATATTTGTAGTTTTGGGAAAGGATTAAGGGAAATATTTTACTAGAGAATCAGAGGTTTGTAGCTTAGTTGCATTGTTGGTGGTACTAGTGATTGTGGTCATGGGAGGTGCTACATAAGCGAAAAATACCAAATTTGTGTGGTCCGAGTGTAACATAGGGAATATCCCTCGAGATATCTTCCCAAATGGACTAGAAATGGTTTCCCAGAGCATCAAAACCATCGAAATTGGGACAAACAAGTTTTGGGGAAAAGCCCTCCCTAAAGCAATACATTCCGCATAAATACAAAAGAATGGTTTACCAATCTGATTTTCCATCCTTATATATATTTAATGAAGTGTGAATTTAATAAATCTAATTTTAATCTGGATTGATCCACGAGAGGTAGTAATTTCACTTTACACACCTAAAGTGATGACCAAGAAATGATCTCTATACGCCATTAACCCTACCCCTTTAAATGTATTGATGCCCATTTATTTGAGTACTTGACATACACATAGATTTTGGACACACACAAATAACTTTATTTTCTTCTTATGAATGTGGACAATCAATAAATGGCTAGTTAGTTTTGCTTACAGGGGAATACATTGTAAATATGCAAATTATGTTCTTTTAATTCCCTCAATTAAAATATACTTTTATGATCTGTCTTTTTCTTTTTAACTATGACAATTGACCATGATTCACCCATGATCAAATAAAAGGGAAAAGACAAAAACTTGACATTGGCTCTTGACATTTTAGTAGGAAAAATAGAATACAAATTTGTCTACATATTATAAGTATATGCATAACCATAGAACAAATCTTGCAAAGATGTAGAACTTATTCATGGCTTTTGGAATGTTTTCATCCCTTTCCTTCATTCTTCAATGAAAATAATATGCCCTTTATACAAATCTCAACAGTAACCCAAATCATTACGCCAGACACTCTTTTCTCACTCTTTTCTCCTGGGCCATAATCACTCGTTTAAAGTAAATCCATCTATGGCTCCATGCAACATGTGTTGTTCACATGAAAATATCTTGAAATATGCTACCTAAAATTATGCAACATTATAATGCAAATTATTCAAATTACAATTCGAATAAACTCACCAGTTCTTCCGAATTTCGAAGGTGTAATTCATTTCCAGGTAGCATTTTTCATTGTCATCAACAAACTAAAAGTAAAGAAACAAATAAATCCATCAGATGAGATTTAGTTTAATATATAAGAAAACCTGAAGTAAGAAAATGATAATCTTGAGTTGAACGTAAAGAAACAAAGACAATTAAGCATCTATTATGGGAGTACCCTTTTGTTAAGTTGTGTTGGAATTGTGTCTATCGTAGATTCAATTTATTCCTACATAGTTCATCATTTGGAGAACCACTCTTCTTGGGAATGGAGTACATTAGTTTTGAGCCATTACATTGCTCTATGGCAATGTGTCAAAACCGTGACTATATATACTTTGTGGTGTGAATGTGTCTTAAAGGGTGTGAATATGACTATATATACTTTGTGGTGTGAATGTGTCAACATCGGACCAAATAATACATAACACACTGCAACTAGATGTAAGTACACTTTCAGAATTGGAAGAGATGATTGTGTCACTACGAATCACATTTGCACAGATCCGACCATGGAGTTATAAACGGTCCCAGATGGGCTTAACGTGATCAATTGTCAATGTGCCTGTCCATATGGATGTTGTGCAAAAATAATTTCCAAAATCCATGGATAAAACCCTCACAATAGTTGTTGCATTGAAGTGGTGTTTGCAATACAAGAATGCATACTAGACATGTAGAGTATATGTCAACATTGTCATGAGAGAATTGAAAGAATTGTGTTCCAGGAGTCTGTATAAGCAAGAAAACATCTATATAAACGAGGATTGGAATCATGTTCTTCAAGAGGAGACTGGAAACTCCACATAAAATGTAGACATCGATACTGAGAGTCACACCGTTGGTGAATCAGACAATGGAAAACCTAGAAAGACATTGATCCATGGACTCAAAGAGTCGCAACACATTCATGACTTGGAGGACAAGATCATCGAACTCACACCCGCTGAAGGCCAACACCCACTAGGAATTTTCAAGGACAAATATGCAGAAGAGATGAACTTCCCAACACTTTTCTATGTAGACCCGCGTGACGGTGACATTACAAAACATTTTAGCTACCGGAAAATAGTGAAATGGGAATTGCTACAAGAAAGCAAAGATTTCTCATGTCACACAACAAATCTGTTTTTCAAGACAATGCGAATAATAATTGAGAAAGTGCTCTCTTGCTTCTGGGTGCAAATAAGAAAATCTCAGCTGCGTGGAAGGAAGATATTAGCAAAAGAATTCAAGTACAAAGCAAACTTAGAGAAACTTTTGAAATATGATATTGGATACATAGATTTCAAAAAAATCCAGATCTCTCCTCATCACTTGCAACAAATCGAGAAAACTCTATTTACAATGATTCGACAATTGGGGCCCCCAACCTTTTTTGCCACATTTGCAAGTGCCGAACATCGATGGACTCCATTGGTAACTACACTAAACGAGCTAGATAGGAACATAAATAAGAGAAAGCAAACTGATACATTGGAAGACAATGATATTGACTACCTCATAAGGAAAGACCCGGTCACATGTACTTGTTACTATAGACATAAAATCAACACCTTAAAAGCAAATTATATGCCATGACGACACGTGCTTCGAAAAAGTTTCAGAACATTACTTTGTAACAGAGTTTCAAAATAGGGGAAGTGAACACGAACATGGCCTTTTGTGGATAGAAAATGCTCCAATATACGAAAAGGATAGTAACACACAAATCTAGAAGTTTTTGGACCAGTACATTACCTGTGACACAGATAATTTGGATCAAGAACTCGCCAAAGTCCACATGCACTACCATACAAAGAGATGTAAGAAATGCAGAAACACGCACTGTAGATACAACTTTCCTATGCCACCAATGAAAATGACAATGTTCTCCTTGAGAAATCAAATTCCCTTCTCACATTTCTAGAACGAAAATATTTTGACAACTTTATGAGCTTCGATGACTTGTTGATGGAATCGAAGATAACATAAGATGAGTGTACATCCAATTACTACAATCTACACTAAAGCAACCAACAATTTTCCTAAAATGAAAACCATCACATATTTGGAAAAATAGTTTTGCAAAGGTCATGCCAAATATGTGGAATGTGAATACAAATGCACAATATGTCCTCAATGCATATGTTGCAACATCATACTGTACCTCGAACATGACAAAAGTTGACAAATCTATGACATATGCATTTAGGAGAATACACAAAGAACATGACAGAAGTTGAATTGATGCTATGCAAATGATACATACACTTGGAAGTACATTGCTTAATCTTCAATTTTGTTATATTTTTAATATTTATTAAATATTAAAAAAAAATTAAATATCATTTTTTAAATGATTGTCATAAATTTTCTTTACGAAAAAAAACATTTATATTTTAAAATTATAAAATTAAATTATTTTTCTTCACCATTTTATGTAAATATTAATGAATATTGTTGATAAGTTCCATTTCATGTCGTTTGGTCTCGTCTGACGATGTCAATGAAGCACCTCTTAGTACAGTGTAAATGAGGCACCTCACAACATGGCATAGACACCCACCATCATCATTTCCCTCCTAAATATTATTCACCCTCCACCACCTTATCTCACCTTCAATTTGCACCCAGCTATGCAAGCATTCAAAGTGCTATAAGTAGGAGTTGTCATGTACATTAATTTGCAACAATAACATTTGCTATTTGTTGTTTGGGAAAGGATTAAGGGAAATATCTCACTAGAGAATAAGAGGTTTGCAGCTTAGTTGCATTGTTGGTGGCACTAGTGATCATGGTCATGGGCAGTGCTATAGAAGCGACAAATACCAAGTTTGCGTGGTCCGAGTGTAGCATGGAGAAGATCCCTCAAGGTAGCTTCCCAAATGGACTAAAAATGATTTCCCAAAGCATCGAAACCATCGAAATTGGGACAACCAAGTTTTGGGAAAACCCCCCCCCTAAAGCAATACATTCCACATCAATACAAAAGAATGGTTTACCAATCTAGTTTTTCATCCTTATATATATTTAATGAAGTGTGAATTTAATAAATTTAAGTTTAAGCTGGATTGATCTGCACGAGGTAGTAATTTCACTTTACACACCTAAAGTGATGACCAAGAAATGACCTCTATATGCCATTACCCCTACCACTTTAAATGTATTGATGCCCATTTCTTTGAGTACCTGACATACACACAAACTTTGGACAAAAATAAATTACTTATTTTCTTCTTATACATGCAAACAATCAATAAATAACTAGTTAGTTTTGCTTACAGTGAAATAGATTGTAAATATGAAAATTATGTTCTTTTAATTCCCTCAATTAAAATATACTCTTATGATGTGTCTTTTTATTTTTAACTATGACAATTGCCTATGATTCACCCATGATCAAATCAAAGGGTAAAGACAAAAACTTGACATTGGCTCTTCAACATTTTAGGAGGAAAATTAAGACAAAAACTTGACATTAGCTCTTCAACATTTTAGGAGGAAAATTAAAATACAAATTTGTGTACATATTATAAGTATATGCATAACCATAGAACATATCTTGCAAAGATGTAGAACTTATTCATGATTTTTGTAATGTTTTCATCCCTTTCCTTCATTCTTCAATGAAAATAATATGTCCTCTATACAAATCTCAACAATAACCCAAATCATTACACCAGACACTCTTTTCTCCTAGTCCATAATCACTTGTTTAAAGTAAATCCATATATGGATCCATGCAACATGTGCTGTTCACATGAAAATATCCTGAAATCTGCTACCTAAAACTATGCAACATTATAATGCAAACTATTCAAATTACATTCTGAATAAATTCACTAGTTCTTCTGAATTTCGAAGGTGTAATTCATTTCCAGGTAACATTTCTCATCTTCATCAACAAACTAAAGGTAAAGAAACAAATAAATCTATCAGATGAGATTTAGTTAATATATATAGGAAAACCTAAAGTAAGAAAATGATAATCTTGAGTTGAACGTAAAGAAACAAAGAAAATGATGATCTTAAATTGAAAGTAAAGAAACAATGAAAATATGTTAGATAAGATTGCATTTATTATATTGGAAAACCTTGAGATGGAAAATAATGATCTTGATACCTTGGTTCTAGCTGTGTAAGAACCCCTTGCCAGAATTCAAACGACATGGTCTCTTCATGAAAAACATTCTTTAAAGAAATGTTTATACCTCTTATGGACTCCATGTCCAGACTACGCAGTAGTTGTTCTTTTCATCTGCGCAAGCTCTCATCCTCCTGCCAAGACATATTGGTTTTTCCTAGATTAAATTATATTCGTAGTTAAAAATGCCAAGAAAAAAACACTTAAGTCTCCATTTTAGGAAACATATTATACATTGTATTTCTGAAGTTGTTCCTTGAGAGGAAGAAGCAGTCCAAGGATAAAATCCTCTCCAACTTTAGCACTATCCTTCTCCTCCTCATTTGATGGTACGAAGTCTTGCTAAACTGCCTCAACAATTTTTCATCCCTGTAATCATATCCTGAATGGTCGAAATCATCCACTTTGTCCACAGTTTCCTTCACTTTGTACACCTTTGAATTAAAAATGTTATAAACCACCACTTGTTATTCTCCCAGAGCTCATCAAAACAAACATTGTTAGTACCCACTAAATCCAACGACCTCCACTGACATAAGAATTAATTGATGAAATAAGAAACATGCGTAGAAGGATCAGTCGTCACCATAGTCGTATTTGAGGATGAACAATTTGAAGGGTGATGATGGAGGGGCGGTTTTGAAGGACATTTGGACTGGAAACGGTTTCTGAAACCACTAGTATTGGTACAACCAAGTTTTGGAAAAAATCCCTCCCTAAAGAAATGCCTTTCGCTTAAATATAATAATATAAAATTATATTTATTTATATATTTTAGAAATAGTGTGTTGTGTGTGTCTATATATTTACTTCAATTAAAAGAGAAAAGTAAATGGATTGAAAGAGTATATATAATGAAATTAATGTCGTCTTTTCTAAAGCAACTATAAAATTAGAATAAGACATTTCATCTAAAAGTTTGGTATCCTTAATCAACATTGACACTATTACCAACAATTATATATGTACATTATTGTTTCATAACTAACCAAAAACAACCAAAGCACCGACCTCATTATCAAATACATGTTTATAGCAATGCTTTCAGAGAACATGGAATGCAAAAACTCTCAAACAATACCAAAGACCAACCAAGGTATTCTAAATCACAAATCTAAAATCTCCCAATAAAGTTTCCCTCTAATACAATTGTCCCTAAAGAATGCTTGCCGAATGAGAATACACATGTGCTTACCAAGAGCTCATAAAAGGATAGTCCCATAAAATATGCTTCACCATTTTCACCTTTGAGCAAGAGATCCATAGATCATCACAAAGGCCACTCTTGGCCAAATTTTCTTATGAGGGAGACCTTAATATATCACCAACCAAGCAAACAATCAGAGCTTATAAGAAACCATCACAAAAAAAATCATGTAACCTTCGAATCCAATGAATCTCAACATCTGTTGAAAGTTGTCGAGCATTAAGAACTAGACCTAAAACATGTCTAAGATGAAGGATTGAATAAAGTCTGCAAAAATCGTACTAGGTCAATGGTCATCCAAAACTCCATTCGTAATCCAACTATAAGGGACTTGTCATATCAATATTCATCTTACAAATATATTCCTATGGGATGAGCCCAATCCAAAAAATTGGGTCAATCTACAAAAGATAATGAAAACTCACAAGCCATTGTACACCAATATTTCCAAAAATGGGAACTATCATCCCATGAGTCCCTTTAGAAGAAAATATTCTTCCTACTTAATATCCTTGCCTAAAAACATGGGATATCATAGATACAAGTGCCATATATCTTCCAACCCCATATTAACCTCCTAGCCAAATCCCACCCAATGTTATTGCCCAACATCTACCAACCAACCAGGCCTACTACCCTCCTCCAAGCTAACCAAATACTCTTGAATACGAAGATCCCAACAATATTGAAACTATCCAGGCCTACTACCCTCCTCCAAGCTAACCAAATACTCTTGAATACGAAGATCCCAACAATATTGAAACTATGGAGGGAAGATGTGACATGACATAGGTCAAACAAACCCCTAATTTTATCAACATGTTCAACTCAAAGAATTTTGTGTTGCATCAAAACCCACCAAGGAAATGTACCCTCCAAGCATTTAACCACCCATTGGTCACCAAGATATTCCTATAATTCACAACATGAATTGGACTAAGGCCTCCCTCATCCTTGGGTACAATGTAAACATCCCAAGACACCATGGGAAGACCCCAAACCTCATTGTACTTGGATCACAAGTATGAACACAAAATCTATTCCAACTGATGAAATTGGGCCCTACTGGGGAGCCAACAAGACACATAGTATATGTGGGAGGCTTCACTACCGTTATCTTACCTACAAAGGGGAGATCTTTATACTACTAGAAAAATAATTTACTTTGTAATCTCTCAAGGTGAAAATCAAACATAGCCACCAAAGAGAGGTCAATATTGTAATACACCAATTTTGATCCCCAGACTAGTAATGTATATCTGTACATGATGAATGGTTATAAGCCAAACAATTGTGACTTGTAATTATGAAATGTATGTTAATAAAATACATCAGATGTCGCAAAAGGGGAAGGACAAATAACGAGGTGCTATGACTCCACAAGATATGAAAGACAAGTGGGTTCAAGGGGGGGAGGGGCTTAGGGGAATGAAGGAGGGGCCAAATGAGATAATATTGTTTTACTTTTATCTTAAGTCCTTAACCTTGTTTAATTAGTGCTCTTTAATTTATGTTTTCTTTTATCCCAAGCTAGGAATTAACTGCATGAAGGAGGTACATGAGCTCTTCATAGAGATGTGTGCCCCCTTCACGCCATGAAAACTTCTGCTATATCTTTTTGTCTTGCAAGAGAATTGGGGGAATTTGAAATATCAATCGGTTGGGGGAAATCATGAGAGTTCTCTTTGAGTGAATTGCCATCAACTTTCTATAATCAAATCATTCCAAGCTACAACCATGAATTGTGAAGGAACTATAACTATGTGCAAGAGTAATTGTTGTCATTGAGAGGAATTAAACTACACCTAAGAATGTCTGGACTCCCAACAATGAGATTTCTTGGCTAGCTTGTGTTGGAGCCTTGGAGGGAAGTGGGATAATCCAAGGGACTACTTAGCAGAGAAGGGTATCTCATTCCTTGGGTTATGCAAGTTGATGGGGAGATGTGACCTTCTTGATGAGGAGGCATGACTATTGACGATACTTTTCACCTTTTGGGGAGAGACATGATTTTTGGAGCCTTTTGTACTTCATTAGAGGATGACATCAGCCTTTTGGAGCTTCCTATACCCACACACAATCCAAAAAGGATCCAGAGAAGGCTAAGAACAACTCAGAACTCGCAGAGGCAACTCAGGACGCGCATAATGGCCTCAACAGACATAGAAAGGGAAAAAATTCAAAATTCCCAAAACTCAGTGAAAATTACATGATCATGAAGAGAGCGTCACAAGATTTCTAATGGTGCAAACAACTCATCAAACATATTTACAGATTGAAAGATATTCGCAGTCAAAGTTTGGTCAACCTAGCCTAGTCAACAGGGGATGAGTCAACATC
>CBVK0100306784.1:0-13161 GCA_900067695.1 Picea abies
TTTGGCTTGGGATCATTACATAGGATTCTTGTATGTTAGCTATTGGTGAAGTTTTTCCCTCATCATTGAATGCGTATCTGCCTTTGTTTTCATTGTGTTGTCTATCTAATCTTTTAAAAGGAGTTAAAGTTACAATATTTATCTGTGCATACCTTGTTTTCTGACTTTTAAAAAATCTAAATGTTTGTCTTCTGATGTTGTGGTGAAGAAATTCTTAAATGCTTCTTTACTATGATTGATAATCTCACCTTTTCTGCTAATCCATCACTTATTCCCAAAGAATTCAATAGTTTCATTATCTTTCCCTGTGAAAAGACTTCTTGTAAACTATTATTTGATTCCTATCTTTATGAACAGACCCCATAGCCCAATGGAAGCGTGAAACCTTTTTCAGCTAATCTACAGAAAACTCAGAAAGATATCATATTCTCCATAGCTAGCCTAAGATCAAATCTATAACAAAGATAAATTTGACAGAGAGATCCCTCTCTGAGTCTTGGAGGGATAGATCCTTGACTCAAAGCGGTTTTGATGTTGCCTCTGTGACTGCCTCCACAGCCTCGGGCAAATTACAGAGTGTTAATAGAATGGCGACCATACTGGGGACTTTCCCCAGTAGTACACTTCAAAGCTCCAGATCTGATCACTGATGGTGGACAGTGACCAGACACAATAAGGATGAGATCATTCACCTGGAGACTCCAAATCATCTCCATATGGTGCCAACTCAAAGACTCCACTGGAGGAAGAACCTGAAGCATGACCAAGAAGCCTAGAAAGATCAGGTAGTCAAACTCAAATTGTATTCATGATATTATTGGTTTCATTTGCAATTACTTTCTCTCTTATCATGATCCTGGTCTAGAGTATATTTTTGAAATTCAGGATGATCATTTTCAACCTGAAGAGCCTCGAGAGACTAAACCCCAAATTGTAGATTATGTACATACTCATACACCTGTGCACATCCTAGATGCACCTGTAGAAATCCTAGTGAGACATAAGCCTCCTGCTTTATCTCCTACTCTTGCTAAACCTCTGGATGGTTGTAAGCCTCTTGCTCCACCTCCTGTATATGCCAAAATCCTAGACAGATACAAGCCCCTATATTTACCTCCTATCCTCCATGACCTCCCTGCAAATTACACCAATAATCTGCCCAGGTTTGATGGAGAGAGTGCCAATATTACTGCTGAAAAACACATCCAGAGGTTTGAATATTTTCTTGACCTTTATGAGGTTGAAGATGAGGATGTCTATATTAGGATGTTTGCCCTGTCTTTGCAAGGTAAAGTTAAAAATTAGTTTAGAAATCTACCAGCTGCAAATATCATAAATTTTCATCAATTTATGCGAGTTTTCCTAGATAGATGGGTGGTCATGGGAAATGTTTTCCTCATTCTGGAAGAGTATGACCACTTGAAAAGGCATCCAGGGGAAACAGTACAACAGTTTTCAGCAAGGTTCAATAAGATATATCATACAATGCCTGCTGATATAAGACCACCCTCGGGATCAACACACTTGCATTTCCCAGATGCCTTAGATCCTGAGATGGCATTCCAATTAAGAAAAAGGAACACTGCAAGCCTTGAAGAAATGCAAAACATAACACTGCAAGCCTTGAAGAAATGTAGAACATTGCAGTTGATGTGGAAGACAACTTGTTGATCAAAAGGTCAAAGGTAAAGAACAAAGAAAAGGAATAGCTGAAGTCATCAGAAGCTAAACTGGATATTTTGGCTAGTGCCATGGAAGAGATGATGTAGAGGATCAATAGAAAAGATGAACTTGTTGTCCAAAGACATCATGTTCCATTGATTTCAGAGAAAGAAAAGGTCACTGTTCCCAAACATTTTGTTGTTCATCCTTGGTACCATGGTTTGGATAATGATTCTTTCATGTATTCAATTCACAACACATTCAAATATGAAGCTCCATCTCAACTTGCAGAGGAACAACCAGCTAATATGATGTGCATGTTTGATGGCATTCCCTACTTGGATAATCTACTCAAGTATGATCAGTATGAGGATGATCATGAGGCTGAAATAGAGGTGGATTGTTCAAAGAAATCAGCCACATATGAATGGGAGGAAAAATATCATTTACAGTTTAGATATGAAAATCATCCCTTGCACAACAGTCATGACAGTGAGGAGAAAGAGGGAGAAAATTTCAAAGTAAGGGAAAGATCTTTGCCCTTATGTCTCTCTTCTTTTTAATTTTTGAGAATAAATTGTAAACAAGTTGGCATTGGTAAAGAGGGAGAATGTTCTAATCAACTAGGTGAAGATGCTAGTGTTGATGTGGAGGTTGTTCTAAACCCAAAATTGCAACACTTTACCTACTCTGATTCTCAAATTCCAAATGAAAGCTTAAAGCCTGAGACAAATTATGAGTTAATCCAAAATAACTCTATACCATTGTGCTTTAATTCATTTCAAATTTTGAAGGAGACTCTTGGACAAGTGTTGAAGGATAAATACATAAAAAGTCAAGAAATTTCATTTGAATCAATGCAGCAGTCCTGTCAGTCTTTTCAAGATCCAATAGCTAATCAGTTGGATGACCCGTGTGGTCAAAATCATTCTTCATCCGTCAGTAATGTGATGAAAAGCTGTTATGATATTGACATGATCATGCAGTCAGCTACAGGGGTGTGTTCAGCAGAAGCATCATTTCAGAACCCTTCAGAAAAGTTGCAGCCATGTCATGAAGTCCATGAGGATGCAAATATCACAACCATAGCATCAAATCCTGAAGTTGAGTTGGTTAAGTTTGAATATCAAGAAACAGGTCAGTTCTACCTTGATCCTATAGCCACCTATATGTATAATTTTTTCACTGGAGGACCCCAATCTATTCCTGTCATTACTTTTGTCCTTTGGAATTTTCGAGGTCTTTGTTGTAAAGATCAATCATGTTTTCAGTAGTGGCCATTATGCTTTGCAGTTTTGAATCTATGGGCAAAAGGTCAAGTTGCTCTTTTCAATATGCTAATGAGCAGTCAAATAGTCCTCTGGTCTTAGTAGCTACTTGATTGGCTTCATTGGCATTTTTTTATTATTTGATTTAACAAAATTATCAGTAGCATAGGGTAGGTAGGAGAATCTGAACAAGCTCAGCATTCTGAGCATCTCTTTTTCAGCAGTGTTCATTTGATTTGGTTTCAGTTGCAAGATCAAAATAGGTACAGGTTCCAAAATAAGATTTTGGGATCAGCCCAATGGATAAAGCACCAGTATGCATGTTCAGAGGTCTTTGGTTCTTGACACCTCTTGAAAGAAGTTGCCATCCCCAGGTGGAGCCACTATTATAACCATATAATTCATAGTATCATCTGGTGACTGGAAATTTTTCACTCTGGGTGTGTATTGGCTTGCAAATAATATTTCATCTCTGCAAATTATTTTCAAAGAAAAGAAAGAAAATTCATGGTTGTTGACGTTGAGTGGTTTTTCCTAACCCCACATAGAAAAAAGCAAGGGAAACAGTGCACAAAATCCACATAATGCACTTATCCTAAGTTTTCGAGCAAATATGACTTTGCGCTCATAGAGTAAAGACAACACATAAATGAACGGTTGAGAGGCTGGCGCTGAGATCTACGGTTGAGATTGAATTTCGGACCCCCCCGACTCTTCTACCTTTAACACTCGGGGGGGGGTCCAGAATGAGGCAGTTTTACCAGCGGGCCCTATCCCAACGTGTCGTCCATCCATTACATCAGGCCTCCTCCACTCCATGCTACATCCTTCATCCACGCTGCACCTGTTAGTCCCTCACCCTTCATTCCTTCACCCCTTCGCCAATCTTACCCCTCCATGAATAAATAGACTCAGGATAAAAACATTAGGTTAATAGTTATGATTAAACCTGTTAATAAAAAATTAATTATTAATAATTGAGTTAGCGTGTTAGTAATTAATCAATTGTTAATTAATTAAATTAATAATTAGGTTAGAGTTGGATTAATTAAAATATAATACAAATAAAAACAAATTACAAAACATTAAAATTAAAAAAAAAGTAAAACTAATAAACAAAACAAACATTAAATAAAACAAAACAAATTATAAAAACACAAAACATATATAAAAATAAAATATATAACAAAAAGGGTAATAAAACAATTAAAACATAATAAAAAACATAATAAAACAAATATTAAAATAAAAACATAAAAAACAAAACAAAACACAAAACAAAAATTAAAAAATAATAAAAAACAAAAACAAACATACTACCCTAAGTCTACCCCCCATACATTCATTACATCAATCAACACAAATCAAAACAAATCAACGGTTACAAAATTTTTACGACCCCCCCTCACCATCCGAAGTTTAACGAGAGGGGGGGTCTGGAATAGTTTTTTTCCATAAACCACCCTTGGACAGGTATCTCCCCCATAGGCCAATGAACCCCAACCCCTAAAATTTCTTACCACCTCAAGGGTGGTCAAGAATACCACCCATCCCAAAAAAACCGCTTTTCTCATTTTTTGCCCATTTTTGCCTGTTCAGCATGTCATCTTCTGGACCCTATTCTGGGTGAATGAAAGTGAATTTTAAGAAACCAAGAGAGTTTTTTCTCCGTAATGGGATGAAGAACAAAAACCTCTCTCATTTTTTTCACAGGTGCAACAAGCAGGGAGAATTGAATCCATATTCGAAGCCCTTTTTTCTAGATTTTCATTTTTCCATTATAGTCCTAATTTTGTGGGAGTTGTTACGGCCAGCTAGAGGTGAATTTGGTGAAACCGAAGGAGGTTTTTGTCCATGACATGCCCATATACAATAAATTCCTTCAGTTTTTTCCCACGTGTCATCGTTGAAGAGAAACAGATGTCTGTTCGGACCCCTTGTTTGGAGAAATTAGGCCCGTCTTTCATGGCAGACAGTTCAGGATTTTTGGGGATTTGTGGCTATTTTTGGCCGAGGCGGTTGAATCCAACTTATGAAACTTGTTGGGGGATCTCCCCTATTTATTCAGAGATTATTTTTAATGTAAATGTTTTTGATCTCATGCCCAGGCCGGCTGGGAGCACTGTAACTTCTATCAAGATATTTTCCAAAAATATAAAGAAACGTTTCATAGGATGTAATGTCCCCCACCTCTTAGAGAGGTAATGAGGAGACTCAGTGGCCTGGGCACCCCCACTAGGTCATAGTCTCACACTAAAGGGGGGGAAAAGTCAAGAGGGGGGGGGGGGGTTCCGGAATAGTTGTTTTCCATAAACCACCCTTGGACAGGTGTCACCCCCACAGGCCAGCAGACCCCCCCCCAAAAAAAAACTGCTTACCACCTCAGGGGGGTCCGGAATACCACCCATCCCAAAAAAACCACTTTTCTCATTTTTTGCCCATTTTTGCCTGTTCAGCATGTTAGCTTCCGAAGCTAATTCCGGGCAATCGAAAGAGAATTTTAAGAAACAGAGAGATTTTTTTCTCTATAACAGAATGAAGAACAAAAACCTCTCTCAGTTTTTTCACAGGTGCCATGAGCAGGGAGAATCAAAGCCATCTTCGAGGTCCTTTTTTCCAGATTTTCATTTTTCCGTTACAGTGCTAATTTTGAGGGAGCTGTTATGGCCATTTGGAGGCAATTTGGTGAAACCGAAGGAGGGTTTTGTCGATAACATGCCCATATACAATAAAATTCTTTAGTTGTTTCTCATGTGTCAGTGTTGAATAGAAACAAATGTCTGTTCAGATCCCTTGTTTACAGAAATTAGGCCCGTCTTTCATGGCGGACAGTTCAGGATTTTTGGGGATTTGTGGCTATTTTTGGCCGAGGCAGTTGAATCCAACTTCCAAAAATTGTTGGGGGATCTCCCCTATTTATTCAAAGATTATTTTTAATGTAAAGGTTGTTGATCTCACGCCCAGGCAGGCTGGGAGCACTGTAACTTCTCTCAAGATATTTTCCAAAAATATAAAGAAACGTTTCAGAGGATTCCTGTATGTTAGCTATTGGTGAAGTTTTTCCCTCATCATTGAATATGTATATACCTTTGTTATCATTGTGTTGTTTGTCTAATCTTTTAAAAGGAGTTAAAGTTACAGGATTTATCTGTGCATACCCTGTTTTCTGAGTTTTAAAAAATCTAAATGTTTGTCTTCTGATGTTGTGGTGAAGAAATTCTTTTTAAAAAATCTAAATGTTTGTCTTCTGATGTTGTGGTGAAGAAATTCTTAAATGATTCTTTACTATGATTGATAATCTCACCTTTTCTTCTAATCCATTGCTTATTCCCAAATAATCCAATAGTTTCATTATCTCACCCTATGAAAAGACTTCTTGTAAACTATTATTTGATCTCTATCTTTATGAATAGACCCCATAGCCCAATGGAAGTGTGAAACCTTTTTCAGCCAATCTACAGAAAACTCAAAAACATATCATATTCTCCATAGATAGCCTAAGATCAAATCTATAACAAAGATAAATTTGACAGAGAGATCCCTCTCTGAGTCTTGGACGGCTAGATCCTTGACTCAAAGAGGTTTTGATGTTGCCTTTGTGACTGCCTCCATAGTCTTGGGCAAATTATAGAGTGCTAACATGCTTATCAAATAACATGGCGTAACACCACTAGATACTCTCCCTATCACCTAGTCTATGGAAAAGAACCCATCTTCCCAATCGAGTTTCAGATTAAAACCCTAAGGATGGCCTAGGAAATTGGACTGGATATAACAGTGGCACATAAATAGTGCCTCAGCAAATCAACGAATTGGATGAAGCATGCCTATCTGATGTAGATCACACAACTATTATTCAGCAACAGAGAGAGGCCTGGCATGACAAGCATATCAAGAAGAAATCATTCAAGAAGGGTGATTGGGCACTTCTCTACGACTCCAGATTTCACGATTTTTCGGGAAAGTTACATACATGGTGGCTGGGACCATATGAAATTGAGGAAGTCCATGATAATGGCACGATCACTTTAAGCACCATCAATGGCTCTAGATCTCCACTTTTGGTTAATGGGCACTGGCTACAACTTTACCATCATCCACCTTCAAAGAATATTTATACCAGGAAGTAAGTAAAGATCCTACCGTTCAAATTTTGGTTGGCTAGGAAGGTAACCCAACCACCCCAACTCCATAAATGATGAATTTTGTTGACATTGTACATACTGTATATAGTTTTCATTTAGTATTAGTTTTTTTTTTCCTTTCATTTTTTTTAAGAGATAGGGAGTGTTGGAGTCTCCCTTTTCAACTGGTTTAAATGTAATTTTTAAAGTCAAATGTTGGTCTTTAAGTTCTCTTTCTCTTCGTGAAATTTACCAACTAAAATTTTCAATAGTCCCAACATGAGAAATAGCGAAGGATGTTATGTTTCATAAATCACCACCTTTTATCGTTAAACACAAATTTTTACTTTTTGTACCTCGGGATATCGCGCTTCGGGAGTTACAAGTCACAAGATTTAGAAGACCTGATGTGTGAGGTCACGAAAAGTTTTTAAAATCTTACCTCAGTTTAAAGCTGAGAGTAAAATCCTTTAAACCCCAATCAAGTCTATCGGGATTTCGCATCTCGGCGTTCACTCTCTCCAAAAACATTACCGTCATAACTTCGATAGGCGAAGCCGCGAGACTTTTACATAAGTAACCCGGGTTATTGTCAGGGGTTATTAGTTTTGACCATGGTTAAAGTCTGTCGAGATTTCGTGACTCGGCATACGATCCTCCCAAAAACTATACCTTCAAATCCCTGAGTCACAAAGTCACGATATAAATTAAAACATGATCAATTAAACACTTAATCATGTTTACGTTCTTTCTTAACTAAATCTAATCATCGTGATCTCGGGTTTTAGAGGCTCGAAAGTTTAGAGAGAAAACTCTCGATACGGTGAACGTAGAAAGGTTGATTAAAGTTTAAGAAACCTTAATTAAAGAAGCTAATCGAGCTTAATCAGTGTTTAATGCAAATAATAATATGCACAGTCTACAAGGTAAATTTAAATTTTCCTTGCACCAACTTGTGTCACGAACCATTGACATTTATGGCATTAATTGGAAATGAAGCGAAGCAAAAAGTAAGGATATGGTTTTTATTGTTAAATCTGTCTCTAAAAATGATTTGACCATTCTGTTCATAAGGACGTCGAGGTTTTAAATGGTCGAAGATATAGATCTTTTTCTTCAATGTCACAAAGCTCATTTTTATTTCATGCAAAGAAGATTTCCTCAGCAAACTGATTTCTGTATGTATACATATTTTTATCGCAGGTGAGGTAAATCAGAATCCCCCGTCATGGCCCCATGAAAAGCGTCCAAGGCAAGTGCTGAGATTTCAGGGCAAGGCTCGGATAACGTTTCTGATACTTCACCCCGAAGCGTTGATTCTATCCGAACCTGGTCATACATCTCTGAGGTTCCGCAATTCGAGTTGGAGAATTATTCAGATGACTCCAGTGATAATGAGAAGGATGACTTGGATGCCAAATACAAGATTGTCGTCCAAGAAGAAATTCATAAAGTAGCGACCAGGCCACGTCTTCTTCCTTACTATGACATGATCTGATGGGAGCTAGACCATGTAGATATCCCGACCAAAACCATCGTCAACGAGCAGAAGGTCACTATTGGGACCTTTAGACCAGAGCAATTACAGGTGATGTACAAGTTTCCACACGTCAAACTTCACATACAATGCCGAGTTTCTCAAGGATTTTAACAGAAGGATTGTGGGCAATACGAAAAAATCTTATCTGATTTAATCAAGCATTGGGTCTCACACCCCGCGAAGTTCAGGGCCGATAGCAACAAAATTTATTCCATATCTTCTATGGAAACAAAGTTCAAATACATAGCAATGATGACCTGTAGATTGTATGGGAGGGAATAAACCACACATTTTTTCCTCCCATGGGTGCCTCTGATGCATACAGTCATGGAAGGTTGTTCCTTCAACTGGGCCAAACTATTGTCAGATAGTCTGACCAGTTGGATTATAGAATATTGGATGCAGAGGGCGAGAAGAAAGGCCGCTTCATTCTTTATGTCTACATACATCATGGACACCATGTGTTTCATGAAACCTTTTCCCTTAATGAGATGGAGTTGGGCTCCATCAGATGCTGAGCCTATCCACATCTATCATTCAAAGCTTTGAGAGGATAAGGCCTCAAATTTCATATATGAAATTTTCAATTGGGTAATGGTATTGATGCATGTCACCATCTTCGGTAATCCACCACCCAGGATCTCAGATAGCATCACGACCAATTTGAGCAGTGTGGCCGATTGGTACGTGGAGGAAGAATTTTCATACATCATGGTTTTCGATGCTTCTGTCCCTTTGCATGCTCTACCATTATTTATACCTGATAGGCTGGCTTGTCGCGAGATCGTTAGGCAAACCGTGATTAGTGGCATAAGCAAAGATCTTAAAGGATTTTCAAAGAAGGTATGGCCACCTTTCCCCATTCATTTAACTACCTATTCTTTATTAGATTTTGGGCATGCAAAGGCCGAGGCAGTAGCCTTGGAAGATATTAAATTGGTTCACATTGAATTCAAGAAACACGATCCACATAGGGTCATGAGTAATCACTTGGCTAGTTGTGGTCTTAAAAGATTTGAGCATGAGAATTCGCCTCATGATGACATTTTCCGAGGCACAAGATCTTATGCCAAGGTTTTGGCTTAGATACAAGCCTTGTCGCCCGAAGAGAGGGCCAATGTTTTCAAATTCCAAGAACATCGGGGGAGATGCCTTCCCCCAGTATTATGGGGTGAGAATCCAACGACCATAGAGGTGCAACAAATGGAAGCCGAAGGCTCCAAAGATTCAGCACCCGGTCAAAAAGAACACCAGGACAAGAAAGAGAAAATGGGGGGCCCAAAACAGGAAGCCGAGACTTCCAACCCTCCAAGCAATCCAACCTCGGTTGTTACTCCAGGGAAATCATCTAAGTAGGTCGGCAATCCCATCGTTTATGTTACCCCCCTACAGTCCACAAAGGGGATCCCAGACGCAGGTTGGTTTTTCGGTGAAGAATTAACGCCTGTAACAATGGAAGAGCTACCTCTGAATGAATTCTTCTTCGATAATAAGAGAAATGTTATCGTGAAACAAGAACTTTACCAAGAGGCAGGTACAGTATCAAAGAAATTTAAAATTTTAACTGATGGGAGAGCTATGAAAAAAGAGAAATTTGCGACTCAAATAGCAGGAACATTGGGGGATTTCGCTACAGCCAACCAATATTGAGTCAGGATCCTAAAGGATTAGCTAAAGAGAAAAAATTGTTTGATCAAAACATTAGAGGCTAAACTAGCTACAGCAGAGGCCGCTGTGAAAGATCAGGCAAATACAGGTTTGGAACAAGCTAGAGTAGTTGATCAAAAGGAAATCAAGCAACTCAAAGACGATCTCAAACAGACATAGTTGATGGCTCAGACAAGTTAGATACAGGTAGGCCAACAAGGAGAATTGATAGAGAAGCAACAAGCCAAATTAGACTTTGCCGAAAGCCAAGTAATCGATATCGGGATATTTCAATCCCAAGCTATAGAGATCAGAAAAAGAGTGTCGGCAGCTCAACAAGGTCTACTTGTTAAGGTAGAAACAATTCAAAACAACTGCCAACTCATTGATCGAGTATTGGAAAACCTCACTCTCAAAGAAAAAGACACTGGGGTGGCCCGAGTTGCTTTCCAGGAGGCTATTATAGCCACAACGAAAAGGGAAACAGGCAGTAGTTCCAGGTTTTCTATCTCACAACAGACCCGAGGTAACATCTTGTTGAAAGAATGGGAGCGTGACATATCCGAAGGCAGAAAACAAGCTAGAGAGGTAAGAAAATATTGTGAAGAAACCTTTGGTTTTCTATATGGAAGTTGGTTGGGTCTCGATGATGAAAGCAGCACTAAAACATTGGGCCAGATCAGTACAGCCAAGCATCTGCTCAAGATCAAGGAAAATGAAGAAAGAGAATTGGTTGAAATATCACAAATAACCCAGATGGACATAGTCCAAATAGATAAATGGCTAATTAAACAGAGTGTAAAATTATGTTCTATCAGTGCCAAAGACCAACAGGTGGAAGGAAAGTTGCCATAATTAATGAAGGATTGTTACACTTTTGAGGCCAATAATCAAGCAAAACCTTCTAAGTTGATATCCCAGCTGGTGGAGAAGTGTGTCATTTGCACAGAGCATGCGAAGAGGTAGGTTTCCGGTACCAAATAAGGACAGAGACAAAGAACTGAAACATTTAATCTCCTTTGTTGTAACCGAAAACCTCTGGAACGATTGAGATTCTAGACTATAGAAATTTGTATAAATATACATTTTGAAGAAAGAACAGAGGCTGGACCTATTTTGGTCGATTGTAATAGAGACTCTCCTTTTTGAATATTAATACAAAGCAATCCGAAGACTCCTGATTCTGTCAAGACTGTGTTATGAGATTGTTTCCTCTCTGATTTCTTGTTCAATTTCATTTCGCACATATATGTTTGATGAATGTTACACTGCAATTTAGTAAAATCTCTACTGTGGTGATTAATTTTAAATTTTCTATATAGTTTATAGTTTTTCCTCTGTATCGGCTATCAGAAGGTACAAGACCTGTGGACTCTTTAGATTTTCATATTTTATACATTCGTCAGATTTTTCTCACCATTTTCTTCTTCTGTTTACATGGTGAGATTCTCCCTTGATAGGAGCCTCGTATTATAACCAACTTTATGTTTTTCTCGCATTTTCACACACACCACTTATTTACTAGATAACACAGTTACGGGAAAGGGCCTTTGGTTTGTAATTTATCTTTAACATTAAATCAGATAGTTCTCCTTTATACAATCGAATTGAGTCATCATCTAAAACTTTGAAACTTTCCTTTACTTTCATTGTTCCTTTATGACTATCCCAGTTGTAAGACAACCTAACATTGAGCCCAGTTTATTGGACCAAACACATATCACTTTGAACCTTTTCGATACTATCCTTAAAACAACCAATACTCGGGTAGAACTTGAGCGCTCATGGGCTGCGATTGAGCGGGATATAAACATCCAAGAACAATTGGAGGCTAGACAGTGACAACCTTGAAATCAGCCTTAGCATCCTTTCCCGAAGGTTGATGCTCTCCTTCTTATTACTCTTCACTCACTTTCGAATGCCTAGACACTGTACCTTCTAATCCTTAGGTACAAACTCTAGAACAATAGGGAGGATAATTGTAATCAACACAATTAGCACTCTTTTTTGTTTTGCACTCTTGATTTATCCTATCACGCAGACCCAGTATTTCACAGAAAAATGAATATGGCGTACTCCGCAGTAGTAATAGGGTAACCATAATGAACTCATGACATCAACAGACCATACCGTACTCGATTCTGAAATAAACTGACCCATAATAATTGAATGAATTCAGTTGATGACTAATCAACCTTAGATTCAACAAGAGAACAAATGCTTCCCTGGGAAATTTTCCAAAATTATCCATTAAGATGGTTAAAAATTAACAAATGTTGTTCCTTCACGTGATTGTTGTTCATTTAAAAGGAACAATTGTTATTCCTTCGCACGACTGTTGTTCAATTGAAAGGAACAACTAATGTTCCTTCGCGCGACTGTTGTTCCTTCTCATAACTTGTTGATCCTTTAAAAGGAACATCTACTGCTCCTCTTGCGTTCTTCCTTATTGTTGTTCCTTTTTGTCATTGTTGTTCAAACACTAGCCATTCCTTTGGGGTATTCCTTTCATCAAATAATTTTCAACAACACTATTTCTAATTGTCATCACAACGATCTATCATTATTTTGTGGATTATCTCCCATACCTTGTCAAATGTTTTTTGGATTAATCTCTTTGAAATATCTTAAACCTTGTTCATAATCGGTTACCACCATAATTTGTTTATTTTTCCTATATACATACAAATATACCTTAATGATATTTTTCCTTCATATTATAAAGAGTCTTAAGCACACTTTTACTTGGCATATTTAAACTTCCTTACACCATCCCTTACTCTTAAGGAGTAGATGAGCCTCCCTTAATACACCTCTAAAAAAAAACAAGCAATAAAATTTTTCCCACAAAGAATAGGGGGTCTCATTAGGATCCAACCTACCATGATCATAGGATACTAACCTAAGTGACATTCCCACT